>DWTW01002575.1:0-10852 GCA_018246275.1 Papilio slateri
GTTTCCATGGTAATATAAGTTGTTATTGTCATGTCACACGTTACCGTGGCGACCGATTATATTTATCTATCCCTCGGGAATTTTTTTCGATATAAAAGGTTCGATATAAAACTCTAATGTCTTCTGTACCCCTGACAATGTGTGTGTTCGGTTGAATAGTTTACGCGCGGGAGCGTGCCAAAAGATAAAAACAAACAAACACACGTTCAGGTTTATAATATTAGTTATTAGCTTTATGATTAGAATAAAACAAGGAGTTGACTAAGATTGAGGAGTGCATTAGGCTATTTTACATTGCGTACGATTAGAATGTATCTTTCAGGGGATAAAAATGTATTTTTGAAAAGATGGTAACGTACATGCTTTTTTGTGAATCCTTATTAAATCGAGATTTAACTCTACTATATTCTTTTCTGTATTCTAGGTCGTTTATACATACCCAATTGTAAATTTAAATTGGTCATTGTACTTGTTTTTGGTGTTAAAGATTTAAACGTTTAACAATAAACCCATCTTATTTTGAGCTCAAGGAGAATATTTTAATGTTTACGTAAATACCCTATCATAAACACGACGTTACAAGAATACAAAATGCACGTAACAAAGTATGCATTATGCATGTTTAGCTCATTAGCTTTAAAATACCAATTCCGTTGATCGCTCCGGCTGAAGCCTTTTAGTAGAAGAAGGACAGATACATTACGACAATATAATAGAATAGCGAATTCAGACTTCAAGTTATACAATCTGAATCTAATTCTTATGCTATATGTTATTTTGAGCCCGTGCATATCCCAAAACAACTCCAGGAACTCAATTCTCCTATTTAAATGCTGAGTATTCAACAGTGGTTAAGCCCGCAACAACATATGTTGCACGAACGGGCCGGCTCGACCGGTGAAATACCACGACCTTACAGAACACATGCGTGAAGTAGAAGCCTTTCTGCGTTTCGTCGGATGAGTGAGGTGCCGTAGGCCTAAATAATAGTTCTTTTTACCATCCTCTTCTTTTCTTATAAGGATAGTATGGACGGATAGAGAGAGGAAATATCCTTTTTTCTATTTATCCTCTCCTCTGTCAATTAAAGGTAGACAACGCATCTGCAACTCATTACATTGTTGCAGATGCCTATGGGTAGCGGTCGCTCAATATCGGGTGTACCGCTAGCTCGTTTGCCACATTCTCCTATAAAAAAAAGAATTGTTGTTCCTGGAGTTCTGGACCTGGAACCTGGAACTCAATTTTCTATTTAAATGCTGTCATAAAGGTCGTATCAGCGTACTATTATCAAATCTGTATGACACGATTGGTTAGAAAAATGTGAAATCAACAAAAAATCAGTTTCTAAATCATTGCGAAAAGATTGTGATAGCAGAATCATGGGGAAGAATGAACTGAAGCTAAGAATTCTTTATTATTATCGACTCAGCAAAGAAAGCCTTTTGACGAAACTGCCATCCCTAATTGTAGCACCGTGATGGATGTGTGATTTAATATTCAACGTGCGCGCGGTCCATAGTTCGCAAGTTAAAATCGTGGCGAACCATGCGTTTCTACATGATTTCACTTTTTAGTCAACAACGCGTGGCCCGCTTGCTGCCTGAGGCCCTAGTGATGTTAGACAATTTCGCATTCGTATCGATATTCATTAGTGTTCCAATTATTGTTGTACACAGCTCTAATTCTACCTTCCGCCTGATATATGTACGAGTATGGTAATTATTTCATTAAGTATAACCGATCTGCTCCGGTTTTGCTATAGTCGTCAGAATATGATATGTCCGTGGACAATCGAAAAATTTAAAAACAATTCTCTTTCAAGAAACATATTACATAATAAATAAAAAAAAAATTAATTGATTTCTCGTAATAATCTTTTCCGATCTTTTCCGATCTGTATGTTTTATGACTTAGAGCTGTCAAAAAGTGATGTGACGATTTAATAATCCTTTTCATTATAAAGATCAGTAAAATAGGGATTTAGTTTAAGGAAGCAATTAACCCGTATCGACATTAGTATAGTAATATAAAATTGAACTTGTAATGAGCACAAATATGTCATTAATATATTCTATAGTGTGAAGATGTATCGGGAACAATATTACTGTAAATTTTATCGATACTCTTTAACACGCTTGATAACAACACTAATTACAGAATTGCTCTTACTTCTGTATGTATTGTAATATCATTAAGAGTGTAGCAATAGCGGTCATAGCATTTTTCTTAGCTCGTGCCATGAATAATTCACAACAAGTTTTTGCAATTGACGTAACAATGGTTAATGCAATCAACAAAGAAAATAATACACAAGTCCACAGTTCAATGTTGCTGTTTTTAATTGGAACTTTGGCCATCCTCAGAGCTTATTTAAAAAAGACTAGGTGTGGACCGAGCTTCGCTCTTCGTTGTCATCTGTCATCGTAAGATCGTCTAGCGTCATCTCACAGAAATGTTATAGGTACCAGTAAGATTTTGCATTGTTGACAACCGATTTAGTATCCATCCATCCAGATAGCAATGGCGATAAGAGATGGCGCTCTTTTTTTTAGAAGTTCGCATTTATACGGATAAGATGCCTTTAAAGGTAAATATGTAAAAAAAAAACCGTATGTAAGCGCAAAATTACACCTAAATCGTTAATGTCGTTTTCGAGATAACCTCGTACAAATAATTACATTACATATAAATATACAAGAATTGCTCGCTCTCTCAGATTATTTGGGTACAATACAGCATATGAATTTTGTAATCACAGAGGTTTAGAAGACATCAATGTGATTTATCTGCAATAAGGATATCGCAAAAATGGCCATCGCATTCTCGGTGCATTGTGGCGCGAATTCAGCTGCGGCAAAGAAAAACCAGTTATGTATCCCTATCTGTGTCCCATTTTTTTAAAGTATTTTTTATAGTTTTTTTTTATATATATGTACATTAAATTATCTGTAAGAAATTATAATAAAAAAACTATTTATTTCTTTTTGGGCACTGTAAAAACTAGTTTTTCCTGACTTCTTTACGTCATATTTCTTTACTTCATATATCAACAGGTTGTTGATCTTTACTATTGTTCAGAGACTATTGTTCAGGTGGTAAAGCAATATAATGTTGCTCGTGGCCTAATAATAAAGATATAACAATGGTATTGTTACTCTATCCATTAAATCTATAAAAAGATTTAGAATAAAATAATTATAAACTTAGTTTAACTAAAAACATATATTTCATAGAATTCATATCAAATGTATAAAGTACAAAATGACGCTAAATAAAAGCAATAAATGTCATTGATCTTAAGGTGACCCTTCAAATAAAGCTCCACACACACGCAGGCTTAGATGACAGTACGTGTATTGAAAAAAGTAATTTTGCAAACAGTCCTTGACATATCTAGAACAGCAACTCAATGTGGCAACATAAACGCATGTCCTAAACAAATACAACTGTACAATTGTACAAACATGCGTCTTAACTCCGGTAAATAGAGTCGAAAATTGGTTTGATTTAATGTAAATACAAACTTGTATTGTTCAACTTGCGATGCGGCCCGCGGCAAAGTTATTCGTCTCGGTTTCCGAACGTATCGTAACAAACCTACTGGCTGAATAATCAATGCATTTGCCTCGATAATAAAGGCGTCTTGACATATGTCAAATGCTAACTATTCTGCGCGCCAATTTGTAAACAGGGGAATTGTGCAACGATTAGTGTCAAAATAGTAGCAGTAGATTTTATTCGAAATGATTCCTTATCAGTTTTGTCTTCAGGTGTAACAGGGAAACTAGAATATAACAATGACCTATCGCTTTGTATATAATAAATGTAAAAGCAATATTAAATAAAGATACTTATCATTCAAACTAATAAATGTCATAATACGATACATCACGGACTTAAAAAGAAGAAATAAAAAATATTTTCAAGTATATCTATACTTATAGTATAGTAGTGTCTCGTGAAATAATCATCTTGCGTAAGTGCGGAAAATGGAGGAAAAGTGTTGGCAACACTCCACATTGTTGTCTTAGTTGTAAATTGCCTGTAGAAGCAATTCATATAGTTGTAAAGTATCACACACACACAGTAGTGTGTGCTGTTGTACGAGTGGTTATTAATAATTCATAAGTATTACAATTCTTTACGATAACATAAAACAAATACAAATATTTTTTTCCAACACAAATATTTTTTTAATAAAAAAAATATCACACAAATATGCTCTAGGCTCATAATCTAACACCCGTGGCATTACAGCTAAGTACACTGCTATGCTGCAAGATCTTTCTAATGCTGATTCACTTTAAATTAGAGTCGGCGCGCGCGGTCCATATCCGGCCGGGCGGGACTCACGACAACCGTGAGTGAAAGACAAACCGAGTCAAGGCGAGAGTCATTGAAATTATTCGCACTCAACAAAAAAACTTTTCCCACGTGCAGCTTTAGACTAAAAAATCTTAATTTTACAGCCACTGTTATTTAGCTGAATTTTACATATGTTTTGATTTCAAATTGATTACATATGTTATCTATATAATGGTGAGTTTACACTGCTAAAAAACATCACATAAAACATATTGTTATCTCTCTCTTTCTCTATAAAAAAGAACAGAGATAACAACATGTTTTAGGTGACAATGTTTTCGGTACGTAAACTCACGGTAACAATGATTACGACGTCTAGTAAGTCATAAGATTCTCGCTTGATTCGTGAATTGTTCCATTATCAAGTTTAATAATAAAACCCTATAACGTCGAATTAAAACAATTTTTCATAATTTATGTAATAATTAGGAATACTACTACATTAGTGTCTCGATTGTTATGTATAATATATGAATTTTAGTTATCAATTAGTTATAGTTATGCGTGGGGGTGGATGCGAGTATGTACATAGAGTTTATACTGTGTGTAATGATTCATGCACAGACGGACAGCCGGACACGCGGCGGCCTTGCTTTGTGTGCTAATACTTCGCGGTGCCCTTGTCCGTCCGGGTACAACAATGCCTTTGGTATAAGCTTATTGAATTTGTGCTTGCTGTTAGCTTTATCACAGTTCTGGTCGTTATTTTGGGATACACTTGGGTCCAGATTAAGTTGTATATTTATTTAATTTAATACCACATACCAAATCGTCCAAAAAAATATTTTGTTTCGTCTCGATTTCTTTTTTTTTTTATTATGCGAGCGGCTTGAAATGCGCCGTAGTCTAGTGAATTAACTCCGCTACCTCGACCGTACTAATGCTGTGTAATGTTTCGAATTTTTGAATATCAACATTCCTAGGGACTATAGTATTGCCATATATAGACGGCAGGTAAAACCTTGTAAATAGTGAAATTATATTATATGAAATATCCAAATTCAAATTCACTTATATTCATTGACAGTACGTACGTATTAACAGAAATACTTCGTCGTCTAACGTCTGTAGGCATTAGAATAGATAATTGTCTTGGTAAAATTTGGATAATTGTTTGTAATTATTTTTTGAACAAGTTCTAGTACTGCGAAGTACAAAGAACGTGTTACGAATAATTAAAATTATTTAGTACTAGGTGTTGCCAGCGGCTTTACATGCGTTTATTTCTTATTTTCTTCGCTGGAAATCCTTGTGATTTGATACCGCGTATAATACGAGTATATTTGTGGTAAATGTGTCAAAATGTTGTTGTCAAAACAGTATAACTAATTATAACGACAACATGGCAACCGATGGTAGAAAAGATGCTTATATGTTTGTTCCTATCTCTCGGGGACAGTTTATTTTGGTTACGATATTTTATATGGCCTATCATTTGCGCGATCACATGATCTTGCTATATATCAGTTTTCATTAAGATCGGTTTATCCGTTCATAAGTTATAACGGGACATCCAGACAGACATACAGACGAAAATTCAAAAAATGGTATTATAGAATCGATTTTTATGACAAAATTTTTCAAAAAAAATTGATTGTACAGACAGACTGCAGATTTATATATTAGTATAGATGAGGATTCTGCGAACTGACAAAAACTATGGTTCATTGTAACTTAACCTTGCGTTAGCAGCGAAAGTGAACTATAACATACAATGGAGCTAGCCGCCGCCGTGGTCGTGGCCGATGGGGTGTCAATGCGTAGTAACGAACATTGCATCCGGTTACCGATGGAGTTTAAAGTTATGATGAAAAGTAGATTGGAATTATGCAAGTATTGCGTAACATATAATTAATGTTTTATTGATTTTTTTTTACGCAGAACGTATTATTACATAGTACATTTATAACATGGCGACCTTTTTGCCTAGCGGATTGAGTGTCTGCCTATTGATCACTGCTCCTGATTTTGGTTCCCTTCCACGGGACCTAAGACTACTAATTATTACTCCATCTGACCTGTTCAGTAAGAACTATGAAATAGGTTATTTTTAACACAAACCAAAGCAGCGCGTCACTTGATGTCAAATGATCATCGCCACCCAGGAGTATTGACAACACCAGTGGCGATGCTGGTCTTTGCTAGTCTGTAAGGAAGGAAGCATGAAAGGGCTCTTTCCTTGAAGCCTACGTCGCATCTGTTTGGAAATATTAAGACTGTTACTGTAGTTGCGCGAGGCTGGAAGTTAAACAACATATTTCCAACATTCGCATGCAATAATTCAGAAAAAAAGTGTAATAAACGTTAAGACTTAAAATTATTAATTTGATCTTTGACTTTTTTAATCGCGTAAAATTAATTTATTAATTTTCCTACTTTTCAGTTTATGATCCAGTTAAATAGAAGTAATGTTGAATAATTTTTAAACATGTATATTTTTATATAATCGTGTCCACACGGAACGCGCAAGTGATTGCAGCCTAAATTAATATTTCAGCGAAAGTTGTGAGTCACAGTAAAAATTTACGACAAATATTTTGGACTCCTGAACGATGGACGGAACTCATAATTTCAGCATTAACCTAGCATATAGAACGTATAAAAAAAAAAAACAAAACCTCACGACTGTATCTGGGGGGCACGATAGAGCTCCAGTCAAGACGAGCCAAAAGGAACGGGAGGCTACCTTCTTTTTCTCGAAGCGTTTCAGGATAAGATATCCTCGATAGAACTATCAAACGTACCAAGTATCAATTATCTAGCCTTTATGGTTTCAGATTCATTGACACCTGAAATACGACGATTTCGTCCTACACTGAGTCTATCACCTAGCCTAAGTTACCTGTTTGCAGAAGACCTTTTATATCGGTGTAAGTTTTTTAAAATCGGATCAGTAGTTTTCAGTCTATCTAGAACAATTACAAACGGATATTAGGTTATATTTTTCTATTCCTTGAGAAGTTTTTTTTCGGGATAACAGGTACCCTATGTCCACTGCTTACCGCAGCCCTGGCAATATGTATGCAAAATTTTATGAAGATCGGTTAAGTTGGCAGCGCGGTATTGCGTAACGAATATACACACATTCTTACATTCGTCTATCTATCTATCTTACATTCGTGTTTATATTATAGTATTAGTCAGGATTCGTGCCCATATTCCGTGATATAAGTCAATAATCATTAATCCAGTAATTGTACTAATATATTATACAATACGCCGATCGCAGTAATATTCGAAAACTATTTGAAGGCAGCGACGCGACAGACAAAGATGCGCCGATTTGTTTAGTTGACTTGATGACCTCTCATCATTGAATTAAAGTTGTAAAAAATATCATACAGCCTATAATTACAGAGTCTCTATTTTATTCTGGGCTCTCGCAACCTTGACGTGGGTCCATTTTGTGGGAGGCCTACCTACGCTTCGTCGTTCTGTAAGATGCCGCCATTCCAGATCCTGGCCGATGGCCGATAGGTCCAACCTATGGCAATCGGTTTTACGAGAAATGTCCACTGGACGAGGGCGACAAGGGACTGATCTTTGTGGCGATCCCTGACGTCCAAAAGTGGACATGCATTATCATAGCTATGCCAGATGGTCATGATATTTTTTTTGCTGCACTTTTTCAGGAGCTCAAGTACTTAAGAATATTTCTGCACAATTATTACATGTCTGTGGGACCTTACGTTTCTTATCGAACTCGTGACTCGGGCATTAACCACTGTGCCACTCTGTCGCTACCTACGCCGCATGAATATAGTATCCCTTACCTTCCCACGAAGTTGCACATAAAGCACTTAATATATTTAGCAGACATCTCGCCTCCGAAGTGGGCGCCACACAGCATTGAATGAATAATGAACGCTGCCAGTGTTGCTCTGTTGCGCAATTCCCCACACCGCACCACTTCTACCTACCTCATAATCGTTATTATACGTAATTATAGTGCGAATGGAAACAGCTTTCTTATCTTTTTAATCTATCTCCTTATCTATACGTTCGTAACATTATCTTTCGTAGACAATTAACATACAAGTAACTTAATCGTTTTTATTTTTATGTTTTGACTGAAACATGCGATGATAACGTACGTTTTAAGTGGATCAAGATTTGGAAATCAAGTTAAATAACGTTTACCCCCTGATCGATGAAATAATTGGGGCTACCAATTATCCGCTCCCTCTGTTTCATGAATTCAACATAGAAGGCCGGATCGAACCGTCGGTAGTTTGTGTAAACACTTCACGACATCTTACATTAATTTCTCTTAAAAAAGACACAAAAGTTAATAAATATTTCAGATGAAGTTCTTTTCTTTTAATTACGTTTTGTTGGTTATAACTAGCCAGTCTGGAGATAAGCAACATTTATCACCCTTTTAAGCTCAACTATAAAATTCTCGAAATAATTCGAACTCTGACGTATTATTTATTCGAAAAGAATATCAATTTGAAAAGAAAAATGTCTGAACTTAGGTTAGTTAAAAGTTATCAAAGGAAAAATGCTATCAGATTAGATAGGGATACCATTGAGGCTATTTCATTTTGTACTTTAAAAAGCAATTAATTAATATTGGTCTCCAATGTGAGAAGGTGTGTGCCTATTGCCGTATATCATCAACCAAAACCTCGCGCAAATAGGCGTCTATTGAGAATTGAACTGAGAATAGAATCCTAGACTAGCGTCATAGTAGATATGTACTGCATCCGCTAGGCTTCATGGAAAAGTTACTTATAATATTTCAATTACTATAACTTCTTTTCATGTTGAAAAGTTTGCAACTGAAATTAATAAATTTAAGAATTTAAACCTTCAAAAGCAAAGCTTTTAAAATTTGAGGTTTTGTTAAGATGTTAAGATTATAGGATAATGACAATAATTTTGTTATAAATGTAATCTTTTTAAGGGAAATAGCTTTGAATAAAATACTATAGATTGTATATGCATAATATTAATTAACATAACATTGGTGTTTTTTTGTCAAATCGCAGAAATGAGGAAATTTTTTCTACTTTCTCCTTACAAATTGTTGGCATTCACCCGATTCTGGATTATGGAAGTAGGAAGTGTTAGATCCAGATCGATTAGTGGCTTTACAGTGAAAACTCAAACGTAATTAATATAATAACGCTTTGGCGGGGAGGGTATATAACGCGCGCGTGCCCGCGGCGGCCATTCTCCGCGCGCACGCAGCGCATGCGCCCCGCTCGCGAGTGACAAGTGACAGTTGATAGTTGACCCACAAAATGACCGCCAAAATTTACGTAAGTGTCAAAATTAAGTGCTTTCTTAGGGTTGTAGTGATATTATTATAAGCTCAATTGGAATTAATTAAATACATAATTCGTTATGAATTGTTAAAAATTCTATGTATAAATATTTTAATTAATTGCGAAAACAAGTGTAAATAAAATAATTCTTGTTAAAATTATCTTTTAACAAATTTAATAAATTTTATTAATTCTTTAAAGTTTGAATAGTGTTTATTGTATTAAAATCTATTTCAATTATAACAGGACTGTGGTTTCAGGACACACCTTTTCAAGAATATTTGGGATTGTTTCTTTTTGTGAACTGTGAATTCAGTGCAAATAAAAACTTTACTTTTTTATTGTGAGCGGTGGTCCTTAAACCATAATTCCGTCTATTAATAGATTATCAAGATTTTTATTTAAAAAGTTTTTTTGCATTCTCTAAATTAAAAATGCACACGAAAATTTACCCAAGCTTTTTCGTATGTTACATTTTCATTGAAAAAGCAATAACGTCTTTTGATTTAACTAAAGTTATAATCTCTGGTTGCTTTTCGCCTAGCTTATTATTAGGTCTAAGCTGTAAAGTGAACGAAGCCATCGTAATACATCGGACAAAAAGTACAAGTGATTTTTATATGTAGAAATCGGAAAGTAAAAGCTCGTGACTAATGCTAAGCCACTCGTTGTCATTGTCTTCTGTATCACGTTATTATTTTTAATTTTTATTCATAGAATTGTTGAGAAACTTAATACGTTCAAAGTAATTGCGCATTTTTTTTCGCAAGTATTCAATTAACAAAGGAGTATTGCCATATTATTCTGATTGAGTCTCTGTCAGGTGGGTTAGTTGCGTGCAAAATGTTATTGCATTGATAGCATTCGTGGACAGTGACTAAGACATTTTGTGTGAACTTATTGTATGCTTTGTAGGTCGGCGGGCATTTCGAATGTCTGTTTCTAGATCATTCTGATATACAAACTCGTTTTAATCGAGTTATTTTTAATTGAACATTGTTGCTATGAAGCCCTTTATTCCAATAAATATTTAAAAAGCTTTCGTTTTTTATTGTTGACTAATTATTCATACATAATTAATTGGTTTCTTGTTCCTATTATAATATATTTCAAATTAGTTTATTAAACACTTGTGATATTTTTTTTATTTATATTGTACAAACTATTTTAAATTAAATTAAATTTTAAATTATTTTTATGTCAAAGTTTTT
>DWTW01002576.1:0-10851 GCA_018246275.1 Papilio slateri
TAGTTCGCAGATGTAAAACATTCGATCGCAGGTCCGCGTCCCAGGCGGTGTCGCTCGCCCAACTCCCTCCGAATAATTGAATTTTCATCACAGAACAAAATGAGAGCTGAAAGCTGAAACGGGCGGCATTGTTGGCGTAGCGTATTACTTCGGCCGTCAATTATTTAGACGCGTTATCAGCCTGGAAATTGATATTACAGTTGGAGTATGTTTTATAAACCGGCATTGTTAAAGGGTTTTCTATTTCGTTTCATACATTTTGACGATAACAAATGTAAACAAAATTCTTTTATTGCTTACAATCCTTTAACTCAATTAGGATCGTCGCGTACTACGTTTCGGACAATGACCTCAAAAAAATTTTGTTTGGTAATTTATTTCATCGAATTGTTTTCCTTTAATATTACCAAGACTTAGTTATCAGGTACAGTTACTTTCAGTAACGGTAGATGAACGTTTCATATAGTTTATGTTAAAAACCTGAGTTTTAGATTGAATCTTGAACGACACGTACACATGGCCATTTTCACTGACCACTCCATTGTTATGGTAATAAGGCAAAAATTCTCAAGAAGTGAATAAGCCTATACTGTGGAGCAAGAGTCGATCAGTTTTTTAACTCTTGCATTTATAGTTCATTAGTTAGTTGGAGAACTTGTCTTTGAGAGTTTGAGTTCTTCATTTCCAAGTTAAATTCTCCTGTTTACGAGGGTTAAGTTACAATGAGCCAATAAGCAGTAGGAAACTGAAATAAGACAACGTCCGCCGGCTATATCTGTAGCGATGCTTTGTTTGCTTCTTGTTCGCTTACTAATAGAAAATATATTAATTAATTAACTGGTTCGTAAAGGTTGTACACAATTATTTTTTCTACAATGTTTCTTTTCTTTTCTCTTGATTCTTTAGCTCGAACTGAAAGCATTATGTTATTCGCATTTTATACAGGTTATTGTCTTAAGAAGGTATAATACGACCATTATGTAGAATTGACGTTTTTTGTTGTAATATAAATCTTTTTGATAAAAGGGACTTAAAATACCGTATAACCATAATGTGAAAGCCAGTTTTAATGACTCTTTTCTCAATTACTCAGCAATTTAACAATGTTAGAGATGCTTACAAAGATGAAATATACTCAAGGATCGTAAAATATTTCACACAACACGATGGTTTCCTCTGTTTCTCTTTTTATTTAAATGTATCAAGGTACTTTTTGGTGAATCAAAATAGCACCAGTATCCAAAGCTATAAATGTGTAAAGATTAACTTTTTTGTGTAAAATATTAGCAGATTTTAACTTATTTACTAATATTTCTATTAACAAGTCCAACTAAGCTTAAGCCAGTACGTGGTTCACGACAACACTCGAATGGCCTCATGTGTTATAGTCCGTACCAGTTTGTTACGATTTCACACCCAAGCTACGGAACTAATGATGAATTTTGGTATAGAACATGAGTGTTAAATAAAACTTTGAATTCTAATTATTTATTAAATAAAAAATGTAAGCTGTAATAGGTGGTGAATGTTAAAGGTACTGTATGCACAACTGTTTATTGGTTATGATGACCGATTGTAAAGGGGACATTGTGGGATATTACAGTAATAAGTAAAATAATAATATTAAACTAATTTTACGGATTTTATCCCGTTTATTTAAAAACATTCAATAAACGCGTTAAAATCCATGTGTTCATCCATGTATTCGTGTAAATATAAGAAATCATAACATATGTAAAAGTTTTGTTACTGTTTCACCTAAGTATTGAGAGTTTGTTTATGTTGGACAGCCGGCGAGAGCGTACGGCGGTCCCCCGTACGGCGGGCCCGGCGGCGGCCAGCAGCCCGGCTACGGCCCGCCCGGCGCTTACCCGCAGCGATACCCGCCGCCGCCCAACTCGCGCCCGCCCTTCTCACCGCACCAGGTAACGCATTATCTTATGCAATTGTTCGCAACATGGACTGCCGCTCGAGCCAATAGGTTCTGTAATAACGGCAACGACGTTACAGGTCGTAAGTTGGCCTAGGAGATTGACCGACGATCTGGCCGAGAATGGCAATGACTGATCTTTCCGCTATTTTGACACTATCCAGGAAAATACAGTGTTATCCTTTAGTTTTATATACAATCTTGCACGGCGCTGCGGTTTCTCTCTTCGAATTGTGGCATAATTTAACTTAAATATTTAGATAACCTAACAACTATTTTTAGAAATATAAATGTATAAATAGAAGTCGAAATGTATAGAAGATGATTTGCACTATGATGTCAAAGCGATAAACACAGGCGTGCAGTTCAATTGATGGCAAGTACTTCGCTTCACTATACGTATAACGTAACAAATTGTATTTAATGAAAATCGTTAAGAGATAAATTTAACTGATAAATAAATATGAGATTTACAAAATATTATTCACGTAATAATCAATAGTCTGTAAGCCTATATATCTATCCTATATGGCTATCGCCAGTTTAAAAATAGACAATTTTCTACGCAAGTATCTTAAAATCCGCTATACCTATTGGTACACATAGGAATGGAACTAAACGACGACGGACGGAGTAACGGTTAAATCGCAATTTAGGCATTAAACTATCACCACTTGATTAAAGTCACTTTAGACAGGGTTATTCATTATAGACATAGTATTGTTATTGATGATTAACCCTGTCAAATGTGAATTAAACACATAGTATATTTCTCACTCAAAGCAATAATAAAAGTGCATCGCTCCCCTTTAATAGAAGTTGAAAATGACGCTCCGCCGTCGTATTACACGATTCATATTCAAGTCCGAAACTAGAGAGCCTCGAACGTTTCTCAGAATCGTCTCGAGCCGGCGGCGGCGCGGCGGAGCCTCGGCCACTCACGTGAACATAAACGTTCTATCATATCCACGGCGGCCGCAAGCCAACTTGGGCCTAGGGCACACAGACATAAGCTCTAAGATGGCCCGGGCCTGAGCGCGCTCCAATGACGTAAGCCGCTCTGCGCGTTCGCTGACGTAAGCATCGTTGTGCAACGCGGCCCGAGCTATTCGTTCTCAAGAACTGCTCTTGGAACGGCTCCGTGAAGAAATCGTTGTTAAGAAACGATCCGGCAGTGCGCAAGGTCGTTTTGTAACCACAGCCTACGAATCAAAGATAACACTATATATTTATCTCATACATACGTGGGATAGATATAGGATAAATACGTGGGATAGATATAAGATATAAAGGATAAATATCGAAGAAATAGACCTGCAAAATATCAGTAACTGAAGCTTTGAGAGCATATATTCACTGGTAAAATGAATCACAAGCGATATAAAAGAACCGCCCTCGCAAATCTATTATATTCAACAAAGCTATTCTTTCAAACCGACAATAAGGTAAAAATATTTTTTGCCATTAAAGGATGTGTAATATTAACTTATTACACAAATCGGAGCGCTTTGAATTAAAATACGTATGCGTTAACTTTTGGATTAATCTGTCTTGTCAATTTTGTATAAAGATGTTTTTTTAATTATTGATTTAAAGAATAATCACCATTATATGGTATGGTGGAGGGGATGGGCGGAGATAGAGACGTTTCATTACAAATTAGTTGTAACTAAAAAATGATTTTAAAAAAAATTTTTTTCTTCCGCTACAAGTAAATGAGTTGTAGTTACATTGCCTACTTTTAATAAACAGAAAAAGATATGTCTTAAAGAGTTTTAAATGTATAATATGTATTTCACAGGTTTTTTGAAAATGCATTAACAATTTGGAACTACATTTAATCATAATAAACTATTAGGTAATGAAATAATATCAACTCGGCCATATTTTTCGAAAATCGTTAGACATAACCAGTTTTAATTCTAACCCCTGATTTCTAGCTTTCATCCAAAAAAAAATGATAAATTAACAAACGAGAAGTATGAAAGTGGCGTGGGAAATACCGTAACCGATAATCGTTGATATTTTTACAAATTGGCGTCGACGCCGTGTTTTATAATGATGCTTCACGTTGGTCATTAATTTCACGAGCGCCCGGCTGCATTCATTACATTGAATTATTATGAATTAAATTTATAAATTTAGTACAATTTTTTCATTTTACACTTTTAAATTTATATGCACATATAGCGATCTGGTTAAATTGTAATTTAAAAGTTTAACTTTTTCATAATTATCTTGTTTAAGTAGTTTTTTTTTAATTCATGTCTAAACTAATATGTTGTCTATTTACCATCGTTAATAACATGGCTTATTGTTAATTAAAGAAAATATACGGTTGGTCTGGCTAGTGAAAATTGATACAGAAAAAGCGCGGCAAATTAAAAAAAATCATCGATCATTTCTAATAGAATACTTAGAACAACATAATTTGATATTTTCAAGTTATTATTTTTAAATTTCTTGATGTCTATATCATGCTGATCTAAGTATTCTTTTAAAAAGGGGGTTGCCTTATTGATTTCAGTATCAACTTTCATTAACCAGACTAGCACCTAATTTTACTTTCATGTTAAATCTACTTTGAGTCTTAACTCAGAGGGCTTATTGGTATGTAGGTAGTTATTGTATGTAGTTAATTTTTTTTTAAGTTAAACGGAAAAATGATATGTGCATAATCAAGTAAACACTAAGAAATAGTCCGATAGGTCTTAGGTACCACTCTCCTCATGAATCTAGGGCATTGATAAGACAAAAATATAAAATCGTAGGGCGTGTCGTAACCTGAGTAAATATGTAAATAGTGTTTATAATGATATGAGCCTTTGATTGTTGATAAAAATTTCACGCGCATTTACGCATAACTGTAATGTTTATATTTCATTACAAAAGGACGCGTATAATAGAGGAAATGTGCATGTCATGAAATCTATGAAAACAGACAAGAAGTATGCTTATATTACGTTTAAATTCTTACTTCAGCCCCCACTATTGTAAGCATGCCAAAGCACAAAGGCGTGAAGCATGTGTTTAAGTTCAGCTGCCCATTGTAAATTATTATTCAATAGCATAGCGTTACGTGTGAGGTCATAACACATGGATCTTAAATAGATGTTATAGTTCGCGAGGCGTCGCACGTTGTATAAGTGTTTGTGTGTGTGTGTGTGTGTGTTGGATACGGTGCGGCGTAGTAAGAAGGCAGCCGCCGGGTGTCGCGTAGAGGTGGTCGTGAGATAACTAGGTGCAATCCGGAGTGCGGATATCGCGGGCTCGGGGATACGGCTCGTATCCGGGTGCAATGAATGCGGCAACGGTTTCAAGGGCGCGCCTCAGGTGATGACGTACGCGCACCCCGCACCCTGTCGCCCCCGGCGTGCCCCCACACTCGCGGCACCCGTACCTGTTCTGGCGCCTAATAATGCACGTCTGCGCCCCGTCTACCTCGTCCGAACTCGTTGCAGCCTTGAGTGCTCTCCGTCGCGCCTCAAGCTGTCGTCTCAAACTACATAAAAAAAGCGACACGACATCATGATGTCGCCAACAATTAAAGTGTTTGTTCCGGCGCTAAGCTACCCAAACACCTAAAATTCATAAGGTCATTTTCATCAATGTATAATTTTTAATCTGTGTCAGATGAAATGCGTGTCAACGAATCGGACGCGGTGGGTCGTTCCGTCGCGTCGCATCGTTCTCAGTGTAATTAGTGAGACATGGAGTTGATAGCTCTAATTATCATAATAATAGTGGCGCTACACAGGCGGGGTGGCGGCCCCGTCAGCTGAGCGAAAACGAAAGTAAACAGAACTCGGTCAAAGGGTTTGTACTCACCTACCCGCAATATTTATGTGGGTACGGGGGGAGGCACCCACACCCAATCCGTGTCCCCCTTCTTTGATGGATTGGTTGGCGACCGACACGGATTGTTCGAACGATACGCTGCTAAACTTCGTCGACTAGGCGATAGTCTCGATTTCTCGTTGTGCTAAAGTGATAATGGTTCCACAAAATTATTATTCAGCGAAAGTCTTGGAAATCTTTGTATTTTGTTTTTGGCGCAACCGACTTGCCTCCCCTTACCACCCCACCCACAAGCCGACTAGTAAACTTGTAGACTTCGCTCTCGTATTCAATATGAAAACAATAACATAATCTTATTTCCTTTCTTACATCTTTACACGTGTACATATAACCGATCCATGTTGTTTAAACCGAATCCGATCTTGCTTAAATCTGAAAGTCGATCAGTTTTTGTTCTGGGTGGATGGTTTAGGATTCTGAAATATCCTAGAGTCGAATTATTCAGCGGCAGTCTCTTTGGATTACATACTTCTGGAATTCTCTGATGTTCAGGCCAAGCCACCAAAATACTCAAATGACCCCTAATACGAAAAATCAAATTAACAGGCGAAGCTTACTTTGCACTAAGTTACTCTTCAAGATGTCCAGGTGAACGCATGATTGGCGCATAGAGTGCATAGAGGGCCACTTGTATTGTACCACGACACTGGCCATTTTGTCAGTCATAACGAAAAATGTATCCTTAGCTATACAAATGCAATTGTATTTTTAAAAATTATACGTCGTATTATGCACCGGATTTAATTGACACACCGGATAATGAAACTAATCAAGTATTTTGCTGGAATTTATACCCAAGAAATGCATTATCATAAACCAGTTTTCCTTACCTTCACGGTCTCGTCGTGGCGGAAATCGGGCATACAGCACGTGACAAATGACCATAACGACTCGTCGCGAGCCAACTCAAGACATCGGCTTTGCATAGGCGACAAGCCGGCGCGTAGCCAATTACATAGCAGCGGAATCCGAAAGCGTACTTTACTTGGAGCCTATTATAAATATCTACCGTAAAGCGATTAAATAATGACAATTATAATTGACAGTACTAGTATGATTTCAAAATCTTTTTAGGAATAAGCAAAACAAAAAAAATCAAAAGCCAGAATGTCCTTCTTTCTTTCTACAGCTGAGTTATAAAAACTCAACACTAAATATAAAATATAAACGTAGCACAAGACGTTCTCAAATGCAGTTAACATTAGCCACAACAGAGACTTTTTTAACAGTATATCCGCCCATCTTCAAAATGAATATAAGCCGTTACTCTTTAATATTCATTTGTGAACATCTAATTTCTCATTAAATAATTATGTAATGACAAATTAGATGTCGATGATTATTAAGGTATTTAAAATTTACGATAAACATGGATCAATACATATATTTAAATAATCTTATAATATCATTAACGTTAACATAAAGTTAAATCGATAATGTTATTTTTATCTTCAAAGACTAGTTTTACATGCATGAGTCGGCGAATAGTCTAGGGCAGGTTCGACAGCCGATACAACATTTTGACCTAAGACCTTATATGGCAGCGGTCGTTGAATGCACATAACGTTGATAAGGATACAAGCTTCAACAATTATGATAAGGCAAAGAAGATAGACTTCCCACTAGACGAATAAACGATTAGGTGAAGGTTGCAGGTATCCACTCGATGAGGGTGGAAAGGAAAAATCTATACATTTGGGAAGGCATACGTTTAGAAGTGGAGGTTGATTAGCTGACAATGATAAAAGAAATGTATTAAAAGTATCCTTAGCTAAGCAGCATCTATGGGTCCAAAACATAAATGCATAACAACAAAGAATAGAACACAAAAGATTGTCTAGTATCGACACAGACGACGTCGACGATGAGCTCCATACACAGTTTGCAAACAAGAGAGACCCGTGAAAAGCGAACGATTCGCAATTGACCTGGAGCAGTAAATATCGGTCTAACCTTATCTCTAGCCTTGAAACGTGACGCGGAAGCTCCGGGACTAGTGCGCAGTGAAAGCATTGTGCGATTGATGCAATCAATGTCTGCGGCGAACTGTGTCGAGGACGCGCAGCCGCTCCGCTCCTCGCTAATGAATTTGTAATGAATGAGCCTGTTACGTAGCGTCGAGCTTACTAGTTATCTTTTAGTTGATTTGATAACTAGAAGTTAATACATATTTAAATGTATTTATGGACAAAAAGTTATCTTAGAATGCTTTTTTTTCGTTACGCTAAAAAAATACTTTATCGAAAGACTCGATGATGTAGTACACAAACATGCAGCAACGATTTAATATCATTTAATATTTATACAGGGATGAATTTGACTAAGGAATAAATAAGATTTTGTATTGTCTCAAACATTTAAGAATACTGTTATATGAGAGTTTACTATAAAATCCCTCATGAATAAATTGACATTGGCAAATTACTTTTCAACGGCAAAGACATTAAAAAAGAAACAAGTATTTTATCAATTAGTATTTCCACGTGCGACGACTGGAATTGTTGTTTGCTTGTTATATACCGCGACGGACTGCGTAAAGCGAAACGTTCGCGGACACGTTTCGCTTTATGCGGCGCGGTGTTGTGAATGGAACCGCTCTCTAACAACGTAGCTATAAAACAATATGGAGGTGCACTTATTCGCAAGTAAACGGGTGTGCATAATGGATGCACGGTCAAGGCCGCCCCTGGCCGACGACCCGCTTTTGCACGCGCTCGATTGTTTTATCCCACCTCTATTGTGTGTGTGTGTGTGTGTGTGCGCGTGTGTGTGTGCACCGTTTGAAATTAACGGTTGTTTGTGTTTGTCTCACACGCATGCGAGCTTCACGATCGCGCTGCAAACAATACGGCCGCCTCACAAATTGTTTCCGTAGGGAAGTACCTTCACTCATGAACACACTAATATCTTATAGATATACTTGTACGACAATTAATTGAAAAGAGAAAATCGAGCCAAGAGCATGCATCGATTAGAAAGGTTTTGTTCGTAATTTAAGTTTACGTTTTCAGTGTCAACATAAAATGCTCCGTCTCTGCTAAAATGTTTTATGATTTGATATTGCCCCGGCAAGTGTGACTCGGACTGTTACCATTTTTTCCTAGTAATTTAATAACATACCACTCGTACTTGATATTTAATTATAAAGTTTTAGTATTTAAATTGGTATCGTTTATCAACAACAGAATATCGATAAAAGGTGAGATACCTATAAACGTATATCCGATGCATTGTTATAAAAACGTAGGGCTAAACAATTATCACTAACGTTACATAAGTATCGGAACAATAACACCGTGAAATGCGTGTCACTTGTGTTACAATAAGGCAAGCTAAAATAAAGGAGGTTAATTATCATGGAGCCAGTAGCCATTTAAATTTCATTGCCAAGGACGTGGCTTTGTTTGAGTTGATTTATAGTGTGCCCCCGTTCGGATTATCGTGCGTCGCACTAAAATGTGCCGTCGATCGAATTATGTCTATAAATGTTGATGCGCATAAACTTAAAAACTACCGAGTATTGTCAACTTAAAGTGAAGTTTGTAAAACATATAGTGTCGGGATATGAGTCGTTATGTTAGAAAGTGATGCATAGTGTTTTTTCGTTTAAAGTTGTACTTTTTCTTGGGGCCTTGCGCCTGCTGCGTAGGAATTGCAATTTTCCGGTGGAATGGTATTGCCATAAGTCCTGTAATTGCAATTATACCACCTGTATCAGTGCAATTTCACGAGTAAAAATCAGCAGCCACAATGAAGTATGTAAAGAATGTAGTTATTGAACAATTTTCTGAAATATACGGTATTCACATAAGAATAAATACCTGTTCACAACAAATTATACAAACAACATGTAACGTGTATTAAAATATTGCACAAAATTGACATAAGACTTTGTTCTCAGGGTTACGAGCGAGGTGGATCTCCGCAGCCGCCGAGCCATCCGGCGGGCGCGCCGAGCCCTGGCGCTGCGCCCGCCGCCGGACCGCTCTCGCCCTCCCATGACACGCAGCACCCGCCGCATCTACCGCCCTCCTCACAGCCGCCGCACCAGGTAACAACACATTATACTCATAAATATATTATAATTTACAGGATGACGCATAGGTTCACACTAAAAGTTTACATCTAATCTATATCTATCTATGCAATATAGACTTGGAGGGAAGTAGGTAAATGAAGCAAAATGAGTACTTGATAATCTCTGAATTAATTTATTTATATTAAAATGTTATTTGCGGCGGTATCTCCAAAGTGCTTCTCAGTGTGCATTGCTATTTTCTCAATGAAATGTTGGTTGTATGGACATTGCTAAATTTTAACACTCTGTCGAGTGTTTGGGTGGTCTGCCGGGAGGCAACGAATCTCTTCGCGGAATGCATCTACCGCAGGTTGTTTCAAAAGTAATTCCAATGACTTGTCATTGACCAAGATGGGTGAGTCTCCACTCTTATTTTGATACAAATAAGTTCTTGTAAAAAGCTCTGAAATATTCTGCGTTTTTATATTTGTTAAAATGGTCTTGGTATTTTGCAGTATTTTTATGACGTACCACCAATATAATTAGCCCCTTGGAGACGGCTATCTAGCGAGGTGGTTTTGAATATCATGTACTGAGCCGGTATCAGCTGATGATCAGTCATTACGTCATTGATAAGTGATCGTGATCATTGAACAGATATGAAATACGAACGGCTATTGGAAACTTAAATTGGCTTTTATTTTTATAGGAGTAAAAGCTCAGTTCCATTTTTGTATTCATACTTTATACACGTTTGATTTAAAATATTATTACGTCCTGATTTTTATATTGCCAAGTAAATGCGGTAGAAAGTAACTCAAACTTCATTTGAGGAAATCCGAATGGACTAGCATTTCCTTAGTTTTTGTTACACGAACTTCGCCCCGAGATAGCTGTATTATATACTCATAATAAAAATATAATTTCAGTATACGATATAAAGTCGGCAATACTCTTTTACTTTTTATGAGAGTGGGGTAATCAGTGGCTGCTCTCCTTTGCCCCCCCCCCTCCCTTCTCTTTTTGTGAAAGTACACATCTTGAC
>DWTW01002577.1:0-10850 GCA_018246275.1 Papilio slateri
GTGCCAGGATCGCGCCAAATGGAAATCCGTGATCTCTGCCTACCCCTCTGGGTTACGGGCGTGAGCGCATGTTTATTAATTTATTTTATTAACCAATACTCATATATTTTATCAAGTACCTATCTATATTTGTTAATATTAACAATTTGTGTAAATAATTTACTAACATTCCTTATAAATAATTCAACTATTGTATTAGGAGATGGTACACGATTATAGTTTAATGACCAAGGGATTCAATACAAGACGTTATATTTCGCAGTCTACCCTAAATTATAAGGCTATTGACTCTTAAACTTTTGTCAAAAATGAGGAGATATATTCTATCTCTTAATTTTTGATTGTTAAGAGTTTTAATATACACACATAGGTAATCATTTACTGCAAGAACAATGGCGTCGACATTCACACAAAAGATAAAGGCCCCCAGCAAATAAAGCAAGTTATGAATAAAATGGTATTTCTATCCTCGGGCGCGTTGTTCTTTTTGCCAATAAGCCATTTTGTTCTAGTCAAATAGCAAAAAGTCTACGAGGGAATTTACCCTCTAGTTCGATGTCGGTACCGGGTATCAATCGGGCGCGCGTGCTCCCGGCCGCCCCGGGGAGATTATCCCGGCAGCCACTGAATAGGGAATGCCGACCCTCCGATGTAATCGCAGGGGAAATCGCTATAACATACACGGATATTGCATTACGACTCTCTATGATGATTGACGAACTGCCAATTGCATGCACACATTTATTAATTCAATGCACGCACAAGTTGATCACAATCGACGTTGGTTTACTAGCTATGATGTACGAGTATAAGTATCTCTCATAGTTTCAACTATTTTTATCTTTTCAGGGTGAGCAGATATCCCTGTCTGCTTTCACTGAATTTATTAGGTCTTGGATGTGAAGGGTTAAATTTAATAAAGCGTAAACGGGAATTGATAAAACCTAACAAAAAGTGAAAAGAAAAGCGTGCTTGCTTCGTCTTACTGTCGTGTGTTTTGTACGTAGCCAATGTTTGCCAACGTGGCCCTGGCCACTTGTTAAATTAGAAATTCCCATTCCCGTTCATAGATTTAATTAATATAAGATTGTAAATAATCAAATCGTTATAATTAATATTTTTAATTATATTGTTTTGAAATCAAATTTAGTTCTCCTGTCATTTGCTGTCTATGGTCAATAATTCCTTTTAAAGTTTTATAAAACATAGGTATTCTACATAGGTATGATTACATGATACATTCTATATATTATACATAGGTAAGGTACATATAAAGTCATAAATGTTTAATTTTAAAAGTGTTCGTGCGACATTTAATGACTACCAAGAGGATTCAGAGCGACAAGGAACAAAAAACATTGGAAGGTTTTAGGCAGTATAACTCTGCGTTGACTAGTTCCAGCTAGTCTCTCCTTACATACTGGATCTACTATTATACATAAGGAATGCACATTAGGACTGGCTTCATGCATAATTCGTTGTGCGGATAATATTTTTATCGACCCTATACGGAGTAATTGCATAGTTCTGTATATGGAACAATGCATAATCGCTGCACGTCTATGACGTCATCAAGAGGTGTGATATAGTAATGTTATTGACCCTGTGAAAGGATAAGTAATGGAAAGACTGTTCGGTTTATTTGCAAACAAGCCGTTGTCGGCTTTTATTATTACATGTTTTATGTTTTATCGAAAGATAATATCAAGTAAAGTGAACTTACAAATGAGGTCCGTACGTTTTAAGTCAATTAATAATATAATTCAAATAAAAATAAATTACTGGCCATTATAGTCGGCGTCCAATCCAAAATGAAAACTCGATTGTATCGGCGCCAAATCATAGAATCGAGAAAGGCTTTTAAATCTCGTGATATGAACCGTTTTATTAGTTAAACCGTTTCCATTGCTTTATGGAATGCGTGATCTATGACAAAAATAGGAGGTAGAAGTCACCAGTTGTCAAACTCAAAAATATTGTTTAATATTTCTTCTACACGTCGGTATTCTGTGACTTCATAAAACAACTTTGATAGCGCCAATCGATTCATACACTAAATTACTGCAATAAAGTATGTTTTTGTATTTTTGTACTTAAAAAATCTTATGCGAATCTATATATCCTTACTTTTAAGATTGATATCGCCGAATCGAATGCTAATAAAATGAAGCATAAATTAAATATAGTTCAGCGACCTACCTTTTAAGATGTCTTAAAGCTTGGGGGGTCTTTTTTATGTTCACCGTGACCGGTAAATGGTGTTTCGCTAAAGAGTGATACGAAATATCTTAGACAGAAAAGTATGTATGTTTATGATGCCAGCTTTAATTCTTAACAAAAATAAACTGTGGCTACAAATAGATTCAAGATGATCATAGATGCAAATCATTTAGAATTTACCCCTAGGATCCTTTCTACTGGATATGTAATATACAATGAGTTACTTGCAATTGTCCTTAGCTAAAGTTTGTAATAGGAGCACGTTCACGAAATTATTCGATCTGCAGATTTGAACCTACGAGATCTTGTTTCGCAGTTCCTAGCCTACCATTACATTACATCAACTTTTTGTTACAATAAGCATATTATTTGTATCTTTAAGTGATTGATTATCCAATTTTTAATTTGCTTATATTCCGGATTGAAATTCGAATTTCAGCAAGCTTCTATTGTATTAGTCCATATCGTTCGGATGCTTGTGTACAAAGGGATCAATTGAATTGTTACATTTAGTTCCTAGTGGTGAGATAGTATTGACAGAGTATAAATGGAGGCCATCGATAATAAATCGAAATAAAAATATTAAATTATGCTAAAATAGAAAGGTTTTATTTTTTAAAATTTCGTAAGTTGACAAAATTGATGAACCGCCTTATTATGCAAATTGAATCGCCCTGTGCTATTTGCCAATTTTTACCCTCCAACCACTTTAAAGGGATGTCGGGGATGGGAGAGCGAAGTGATTTTTAAGCTTTATTTACACCCCACAAAATACGATAAATGTGCACTTTCTTTTCTTTCTCCATAGAATTGATTCATGAAATATATATTTGTTTAATACAACAGAGTCGGACAATTAGTTCAACTAATCTTGGCGCGCGGACCTATGTGGGTGTGTGCGTGTCAAAATGCAGCTTTGACTAATGTGGTAGAGACGTGGCACGGCAACAGCAGTCACAACAATCTATCTACGCTATCTATACAAGCGCTACGCACACATAGCACCGCGCGCCAAGTTATATGGAACTTTCTATACTATCATAAGTACCATCATTCCATTGTAATATCCTAATGAAGGCATTCTCGGCAAGCATAGCAACATTCCGCCGAATGTCGATGGCATAGAAGTGAGTGAAGCGCAGCCGTTGCTGAGCGAAGAGCACTTGGACCCGCGCCGTCACTCGCCCTAAAGGCTGCATAGGGCGGCGGTGTATATTACTTAAATGAATTATACACCCTCACGTTCCTAAGCATTGTTATGCTTGATTATGTGTGAGTAAAATCCCAATGAGTGTGCATGAGTTACGAGTATAATTTGCTTTGTGTTGGATGGGTATTATTACTTATTTTTGAATCATATAATAAAATATTATCAATCAAATCCATATAATATAACTAATCCATAAGTAATGATAATTAATCAAATCCTTAATCCTTTCCTATGATATGGTTGGACATATGAATTTTATCTTTAAATTAAATGATGATGTATTCTCGTGCAGTAATTTTAATACAGACAAAATTTTATCCAATGAAATAAGAGAAAATAAGAGAGAGAGAGAGAGAGAGAGAGAGAGAGAGAAATAAGAGAAAGGCTTGGATCTGAAAAGGCCATTCAGCTTTCAAGAAGGTTGTACATATTATGGTGCTAAGTATTAAATTAAACAATTCCTATCGTTTGTAACAACAAGCTAATAACTTAAACATGCTTGTGTAGATTAGAATCTCTGTTCGCTTTTTAGCAACTTTATTAGGTCCTAAATGTAAAAGATTGTGATTCTATAGTCATAAAGTCACAATATGCAAACACCAAACAATTATTTTTCTTCCTACCCTTTTCCCACTTTATGTGGGGTTGGCACAGTACTGTACTGTAATATTTAATTTTTTTACGGCCGGCCGCCTGCCTCATGCCAACCCTCCTTGGGCATATACATGAAATATTAGTAAATTATCGAAATAATTTACTAACTTTTAATCATGTGCAAACAAGTTTTAAACTTGGTTGGGCATGGTTCACGACAATAGTCGAATGGTGGGATTCGAACTCACGACCATGTTGTGCATGTTTTGCGGTCCATACCCTTAACCATTAGGCTATTGGCGCTTAAACACCAAACAAAATAAATATAATAAAAGTAATATAATTAAGTTGTAACAGCGATTCCGAGGAAAAGAACTAAACAAATTTAAAGAGACCTTTCGACTCCCCGAAAGGCACTTTTCCTGTTAATTCGAGGTACTCATAAAAATAACGATCGAACCTGTTCTTCGCCAGAGACGGCAATTAATTCGAGGGTATTAAATAAATTTACAGTATAAACTAATTAATACGACGCTGTCAGAGTTATGAACGTTAATAAGCGTGCCTCATCTTGCAACGAAGTGTAAAAGTACATCGTTGGCAATAACTCACAGCCTTTGAGAATCGAATGCCGGATATCGGGTCAGCATGATGGGACTCCGTCCAATTTCATCGTCCAATAGGAAGTCGGGGACATTCTGATGGCTGCAATATCGCGCGCTCGTATAGATTGAAAAAAATATATAAAATGAATTCGCGCCTTTGTGGCTATTTTATTTTATTTCCCTTAAGACCTAGTTCGCTTTATATCGTGTTCCATTTTTTAGAATAAACTAGAGAGGAAGTGAAGTTTAATATTGAATATTTATAGTTAAAAAAAGTTAATTAAAAAGAAAAACACGCAAAGCCTTAGTTAATTAAAGGTTTTCCATTTTTAACTAGATAACATTATTCTTAATATTAAAACAAAATTATTATTTTATCTTTATGATCCTAGTTAAAGACATTTCTTTTAGTTTTTGAGTTTAGGATTGAGAAGTTGTTTTTTCTCACCTGAAAAACGATTGAATGAAAACGGAGATTTTGCTGCGATAAAGTCACTAGGGGGCGCACAAGAGGTACCGTTATTGGCGTCGATAGCTGAATTCGTATGTGTTCATAGAGCAAAAAGGTTAAACATGCGAAAGACGTGTGCTAGGTCTAAGATGTGGGACTCCTTAATCTTTACCTACCCACTTTCGTCGCGGGCATGAGGACTGTTATTTAAATTTCTAGAGAACAAAAAGATAAATGTATCTATTTCCACAATTCGAATTCAGCTACATAACATACATAAGAGGTTGATTTACTTTGACCGGCAAATTTAATTCATCTATTCTAGGGGTTTCCAACCTTTTTCTAGTCAGGGACCACTTTTGTATTATTCTTGTTAGCAGGGACCACTATGTAGGTATAATAAAAATAAACTGAAATAATAAAACTGAAACTTTAATAAAACTCAATAAGAAATTACATAAAAAGAAATAATAATATATTTAAGATAAACTTCCGTATTAATGTGTTTTTAGAGTTTGCATCTTCTGTACGAGTTCAGCTATCCTAGGACTAATATTGTTACTCAAAGTTACACTTTGTTTGTAAATCAATCAGTTCTTCTTGGATTCCTTCAGTAACTTCACCTGCGGCCGTGCTAAAGGACCATATTTTAGCTTCTGCGGACCACTGGTGTTCCACGGACCACGGGTTGGGAACCATTGATCTATTCAAAGGTTTTATTTAATAAATTATGAGACATAACAAATTAAACATTTTTTGACTATTATTAGAATAACGTAAGTGTAATTATTCCATTCAATAACACTGACAAATAAATCTTAACAGTCATAGCGCAGCCACAAACAATACCCCAGACTATCGTATTGTTTCTATTATTACAAATGCGTCACGTTATGATTAATTTAGAGGTATTAATGGTTTGGATGATTGGCTTCATTATTAAAAAGCACCTATGACTATGATTGTGGACGCGTAACGGGTATGATGCGGTATTAACTACATGCAGGATAAACCAGGGATGAGAATATATTTTGTTTATGAATGCCAGTAATATTCTATAGAACAATATGAACATCATTCTTATAAAATAATCATATACGAGATAGTCCTTAACAATGATCAAATTACTTTTGAATCCTATAACCTATTGAAGGTATAATTTGGGTATGTATAAGGTTTAAGGCCGGCAGGGCATCTGTAGTTGTGGATGTTCATGGGCGGCGGTGATCACTTAACGTTAGACGGCCCGTGCTCGTTTGCTCCCTTATCGTATAAAAAAAGGTATGTCCATAGAGAAGGTATACCTTACGTTCCAGAGAGTATACTTCAAAAATAAGATTATAAAAGGTTTAGTTATATGTCATATTAAATGAACTAATGTATTGATAACATGACAATTTAAGTGCAAGCTTTGGTCTTAAATTAAGTTATTGCAGAATTTTTATTGAAAGTTTTAAATTAACAATATTTTATAACTGTAAATAATTAAACAAATTATATTAATAATCTTTTAAACTATTATTGCGTCTTAGCTTGGGCGGCTTGGACACAAAGACGATGTGTTTCACATTCTATATTCCTGCTTAAAGTGAGTTACGTAGGTTAGTATTTGTAGCGTCTGAAAGTTATAGCAAAATTTTCAAAATAACAATTTTATCGAATCATCGAGGATAATGTTTAAACCAACCTAACCCCTCCATGGTTACTATTTAAAAAAAATCTAAGTTTTAAAGTAAAAAAAGTAAATTAAATGATTATATTCCGTTGCCATTTCTGGCTGCCACTGGTACCCCTGTTATAGATGGTTTATGTTGGTCGCGGCATGTGACTGACGGACAGAAGTGGCGACGTGACATGTAATTCATCAAACGTCGTGGCGCCGCCAGTGCCGCTTGCTTTGCGCGGACAGCGAAGGCTAAACCGCTACGCATTATCGCACAAATTGATCTTTACGTGTTACTAATTTTCCGGGTCGCCATAATGAAATATTTCGGTATACGGAAGGTACTTCTAGGTATATGGAACATCGTAGAATGTTAGAAGGTGACCTCTTTAAGTTATCAGTACTTCTTCCTTTTAATTGAAGGTATTATAAAATATTCCGCTTGGTGTCTTGGTATGGAGTGGTGGTTTCTAGTCAAACCAAGATAAAGGTCTTCTCGAAAAAATAGTGAAATTAAAAAAAATATATATTTTTACAAAATCTCATACCATTATTGTAATTTTTTTCCTTAAACGTAACCATGTAATATTAGTATAAATATAATTTATGACTCAATAATATAAACAAACTTCACAAAAGTTTTATAATTTATTGGAAGCTCATTACGGCGGAGTCTGCATCTAGAATTCGCTTTTCCAACGTTTTGTTTCTCCTCGAATCGGCTTCTTTATTACAATAGGCTTTAGTAATAAGTATAAAGAACAAAGAGCCGAAGTAATTTTGTACTCCGCTCGCTTAACCGCATTTTTATAGTAACGGATAAGGGCGGGAAGCCAGGCCAGTGTCTGATGCCTGTTTTAAGTTTTACTCACATATTTTCAACGCATTGTTTGCCAGCGATAGGGGAGCAAAAAATAGTTCAATAACGACCTGTCTACGTCCGCACAAAAGTACGGCTGTGGCTTTGTAAAAGTGGAGGGTGAAGACTATCCCTCATCAGGCCCCCCTCCCTCCTTTTTTGTTCCACTCTCCCTTTACAGGGCTTAAACAAGGATTTATCCCTTACATCTCATACACTACTATTATTGTTATAAGCCGGTCAACTGTACATGTTATGTCTCTTATCTCTGAAAACGAACAACATAATGGAACACGCTTATAGATTTCACCACACTTGAGTCGTCTATAAATATGTCATCTAGCGATCCGCCGACGTTACTACTATGGCTCGGCGGGCAGCTTCCGGGAAACCAAAGATTTTGGACTCCGGGGGGAGTATGGTTGCAAAGCTGAAACTTAAAGGAATTGACGGAAGGGCACCACCAGGAGTGGAGCCTGCGGCTTAATTTGACTCAACACGGGAAATCTCACCAGGCCCGGACACCGGAAGGATTGACAGATTAACAGCTCTTTCTTGATTCGGTGGGTGGTGGTGCATGGCCGTTCTTAGTTGGTGGAGCGATTTGTCTGGTTAATTCCGGTAACGAACGAGACTCTAGCCTGCTAAATAGGCGTCGTCATTTATGTGTGCGTGGCTTCGGTCGCGCAACTCACTGGCGACGTATTAAAATTCTTCTTAGAGGGACCGGCGGCTTCGAGCCGCACGAGATTGAGCAATAACAGGTCTGTGATGCCCTTAGATGTCCTGGGCCGCACGCGCGCTACACTGAAGGAATCAGCATGTTCTCCCTGGCCTAGAGGCCCGGGCAACCCGTTGAAACTCCTTCGTGCTGGGGATTGGGGTTTGCAATTATCCCCCATAAACGAGGAATTCCTAGTAAGCGCGAGTCATAAGCTCGCGTTGATTACGTCCCTGCCCTTTGTACACACCGCCCGTCGCTACTACCGATTGAATGATTTAGTGAGGTCTTCGGACCGACACGCGGTGGCTTAACGGCCGTCGGCGTCGCTGGGAAGTTGACCAAACTTGATCATTTAGAGGAAGTAAAAGTCGTAACAAGGTTTCCGTAGGGGAACCTGCGGAAGGATCATTAACGTATTATATATATGTGTGTATGTGTAAACAACAACATGTATATGTACAAATAAATAATCCATATAATGATATATTTTTATAATATGTGTTACGCGCGAGACGCGATTGTGCGTGTATTGCGCGTTTATACATATATAAAATTTATCGATATGAATAAAAAAAAAAAAAATGTCGAAAGGTGTGTATAGTGAAGAGAGGTGAATTGCGATGTCACAATGTGTGTGAACAGCAGCTAGCTCACTTGATTCGCTTGCCCTTTTGGCGAGCGCGCATCGGGATATAACAAACGGAGCGTTCGAAGGATGGTATGAATCCGTAGCCGTCCTAGTTCCGGTCCGATAATGGTGCGCGCTATACAAAAAGGAAAATTTCAACCAATCGGTTTAGAAAGTGAACAACGTGGGGAGGCGTTCTGCGCGCCCTTCGTTCGCATTCTAAGACATTACAAAAGAAGACGTATCGTCAAGGGAGGGACTCACGTTCCTCCGTCGTGCGTCCCAATAAATAAATATATCATATTATGAGCCAACAAATTTCTATATAAACAATTACCCTGGACGGTGGATCACTTGGCTCGCGGGTCGATGAAGAACGCAGTTAACTGCGCGTCATAGTGTGAACTGCAGGACACATTTGAACATCGACATTTCGAACGCACATTGCGGTCCGTGGAGAAATATCCAGGACCACTCCTGTCTGAGGGCCGGCTGTTAAAATAAATCAATCACACTGTTCATTCGTTACTAATACTATATTGTGTGACATTTGAACAATTGACGGTTCCGTTGTAGGGAGGCGCGCGCGTGCTTTGTCAGCGCGTGCGTGTCTCTTACCGCACGGTCCGTTTAAATATAGCATATATACGATCGGTCGTTCCGTCGCTTTGTGCGATCTCGACACGCAGAACCGTCAATCCGAACGCGCGACGCTAGGAGGCGTCGACGCTCTACGCGATCGGATGCGTCCCGGGGACGCGCGACTCTTCGAAGTAAAAAATCGACAGAGGGCATGCGCGTCCCTACGTAACTGGTGACGTTATCCGTATCGTTTTCCCTTAATTGGGAAGGGGAGTCGCGCTTACGCTTCGCGTTTATTGACCGTGTAATGCGTCTATCGAGATTCGTTCGCAGATGAGACGGTCCGATGATAAAGATCGTTGTCGGTTGTGTTCTATTGTATAATAGTTACGCGCCGTTTGTAGGCGGACTCGACGTCCGAAGGGCGCATCGACGCTTCGTTATTGACGACGACGAAAATGACGACAGACGGCGCGATGTTATGTCGCGGTCGTCGTCGTCGTAGTTGTCGTCGTTTAACAGCGACGTGTCGTTGAGCCGACGGATATCGCGTCTGCCTCGATTTTTATCGTTGGCCTCAGATCAGGGAGGATCACCCGCCGAATTTAAGCATATTAGTAAGCGGAGGAAAAGAAACTAACAAGGATTTCCTTAGTAGCGGCGAGCGAACAGGAATGAGCCCAGCACTGAATCCCGCGGTCGATTCGAACGCGGGAGATGTGGTGTTCGGGAGGTTCCGCTTTCTCGTCGTCGATACTCCTGTCCAAGTTCGTCTTGAACGGGGCCGTTTTCCCGTAGAGGGTGCCAGGCCCGTAGCGACGGAGGGCGGCGGCGAGAGGGACACTCCTAAGAGTCGGGTTGCTTGAGAGTGCAGCCCTAAGTGGGTGGTAAACTCCATCTAAGGCTAAATATTACCGCGAGACCGATAGCGAACAAGTACCGTGAGGGAAAGTTGAAAAGAACTTTGAAGAGAGAGTTCAAGAGTACGTGAAACCGTTCAGGGGTAAACCTGCGAAACTCGAATGAACGAACGGAGAGATTCATCGTCAATCAGCGACGTACGCGTCCACGCTCTGATGGGGCGTCCGTCCCTTTCAAAGGGGATAGCGGGCCTCACGGGCCGGCCGCGTCGACGTTCGCTGACGGCGTGCACTTCTCTCTTAGTAATGCATCGCGACCCGTTCGATGTCGGCCTAAGCGCCGTCCGGGAGCCCATTCGTCACCTGTAAAAGGGTAACGTTTGGACCGTGACGGTGGCCGGCCGGCCGTCGGACGGTAGAAGACACGAATCGCGCACGCGCATCATTAAAAAGC
>DWTW01002578.1:0-10850 GCA_018246275.1 Papilio slateri
GCTTTCATGTCATCTCGTTACGACAGTTTGGAATTACGTAACGAGCGATGTTAGAAATTTTTGTCGCCCGCCAGATATTTTCCTCTCCACGGAAATTAAAAATCAAACGGTGCTAAATTGATTTATTTAAGTGACGAAACAGCAGATGGCGCTCGAGTTTCAAAGGATTTTAATTTATCACGACCATCTAATATTTAGAGCTTAAAATGCCAATGGCCCAAAGATTTAGGGTACGCATTGCGAAATATAACATCGTGATACGAAGCCGTTGTTCGTCTACTGTAATTAAAAATCTATTATCACATGCTAAAGTTTACTTAAAATTAATTAGAATTTAAGTAGATCAAAGAAAAAGTTTACACAATTTGGTAATGTATAGAAAAAGATAATTAAAAATATAAGAAAAAGGAAGAGGGGAAGGGGAAGGGGAAGAAGAAGAAACAGCGGAAGGAGATGAAGAAAAAGAAAAGGAAGAAAAGACTCGGACGGAACGAGCAAGTGGCTTGTCTGATTAAGCGGCCATAGTTACACATAACTCCTGGAACAATCAGAATCAGAGCTACGGATGCATTGTTATTCTTTTTAGGAAAGAAGAGGGAGGTAAATAAAGAAGTAAGATAAGGGTTAGGGGTGGCACCTTAAAGTAAACCTTGAATTTTAATATAGAGTGTAAATAACTCTACTTTGTGCCCTTATTCTGTGAGAACAAGATGCTTCCCCTGTTGGACCGTAGGTCTAACAACTTCCGCTAGCTTTATCAATGTTAACTTTTTACTGCTGTGTTTATTCGCGAAACAAATGTTACTGAATCACATTACAACAGCTAATTATCTAAATATCTAATAAACAACAAAGCATTTCTCTCTCCTAGGTACAATACAAACTAATTGTAATCTAGTCAACGACAAATGTAACGAATAGAAACACAATTAGGCGTCAACTAATTCCCAAGCGACAGTCGTTCGCTTCTGTCTTTAGTGTTCCGATGTAGAGATAATATCAACTAAGTTACAAAGCTCGCTTTTAACTTAAGAACTACATTAAGTACGAATTATAAAGGTAATATAATAGTAGTAGAGCAACAACATCTGTTGCACAAATAGGAAATGATGAATGAACATGAAATACCACGATCTTGTAGAAGACAGGCGTGAATTAGAAGTATGCTTTTCTTTGCGTTTGCGTTTCGTCTGATGAGTGAGGCGTCGAAGACCCAATCTCAGTCCTTATCTCTTTTCCTTTCTTTCTTAATAAGGATTGGATGGGAAGGGGAAGAGGATTGGACGGTGAGGGTATCCAGAGGGGGTCCATTAAAGGTAGGCAACGCATCTGCGACTCATTTGCTTGTTGCGGATGCCTATGGGTAGTGGTCATTTAACGTCAGGTGACCCGCCTGCTCGTTTGCTACCTTCTTCCATAAAAAAGACTTTAATAAAAGTGACAAGATAAATTTATGTTACAAAAGTGAGTGGCAGTGTTGGTAGGGGACGCCCCGAGAACTTATATCGCATTAATGTATATCATCAGAAGTTCCCGTAACCGACGAGCATGTATGCGTAGATGTATGGGTATAGAAGAAGCAAGAAGAAGCAAGTAATCTCTACCTACCTCTCAGAGTTACGGGCGTGCATATTAAATTTTATTATTTATCTCTAAATAAATAAAATAAGCACAGACGACTGTGTCTCCAGTAGGCAAAGATTATGAATTCGCATTGTCACAATCCTGGCACACCTCTCTCGCTTCTTCTGTTTTCCTATATCTACGAAAACATACAGGCATACCTGTATTTTGCTCAAATTTTCTTCATTAAATCTTTCAACATGCACGGATCATCAAACATCGTTAGGCTACCAACACATTTACGTTTCATTTAATTGTTTCGGTCCGTAAGTAGGTATGGAAAGTGAATATTACACTCATCAGACCCATCGTAGATGAACAATTTTCTACTTCAACCCGGTATAGAGACGAGTCTCGTATGGCTACTTGGACAGCTTCAACCTAACTTGGTTAACACTAAGATTGAAGATAGAGAGTTACCCTCGAGAAGTTTATCTCGAAGGGCAGCGCAAAACTTCTTCGCAAATCCCTTCATGTCACCTACAAACTGTTAAACTTTACTACTTAGAACTGTTACCACTTTATACCAGACTTGGATTTCTTTTATATTTCTTCTATTATACTATATTAGACGATTTCGTAACTTATTGGTTCCTATGTCAATCTAGCTAGGTATATTATAAAATGTCCGCAAATTGTGAACTGAACGACTCGAACTATTTTCACTTTGAAAAACATCTTTTTTAGATATTATTTTTATATATCCAACCTAACTTAGAATTATCTTCCATTCTAACAGTAACTTTAACGTAATAACGCTAGCAAAATATCAGTTCACAATTTGATGATTTGATTTCGAGAGTTTATAAAGTGTCGAAAAATTACACGTCAAATTGTGAATGATTTCACAAGTTGCTGATAGTTTATAATATGACTAATCCGATTATAAAGTGACTTAGATTCCAATCGGTTGGTTACAATCACCGTCAACATGACCTGTTTGCCTCATTTTGTTAAAATATGAGTTCAAAAATCTTAGTTGAATAATAGTTAATTAATTAAACTACATACATTTAAGCTGCATATTCTAGAATCTGGCAACAATTCCGTTAAACAGAAAGTTTAATATTTGTGCTCGATGTTTTTTATTGAGCTCTGAATTTTTTTCGGGTTTTTGGCGTAAGTTTCATTCTGCGCCGCTAGAGCTCTTTATTAGTGGTTAATATCCCCCGACTCGCTCGCCGTTTATTACGCTGCCAAGAATTTTACGAATGCAATTTAAAAATTGTTGCGACCGGCTTGCTCGCTATTTTATTATGGATATACTGCTTGAAATACGTTGTAAATATTGAACGGTGCTTACAACAAAAAGATACGATAAAAAAATATAACACTTCGATTTTAAAACGATATAAAAATAATAATAAATATTGTATATCAAAATAACGTCCGACCTGTTAGTGACAGAAAAATATCGTCTTACGAGTACTACGCGAAAAGCAGCGAGAAAAAGAATCTGAACGAATCTCAGGCGGAAGTTAAAGTTTTTATTCAGAAACTAGTTAGTACTTAGCAGTTGTCTGCTTTTACCGGGTTTAGCTAACTAAGTCTTTCGTTATTCGTCATATAATTAAAAAAAGATATCTCCTGGAACCCGATAACAGCGAAAATCTTAGCCATCCTAAGATCCACATAGACACATACAAAATTTCACCACAATCGGTGCAGCCGTATCGGAGGAGTTCAGTCACATAGGTACACACGCACAGAAATTGCTGTATTCATATCTTTAAATATATATGCAAAGCAAATGGTGTTTTTTTTTTATTTTTAATTAAAATATTAGTAGATTTTCGAAATAATTTACTTATATTTCTTTAACCATTCCAACTAAGCTTAAGCTTGTGCTAGGATATGGTTCACGACAGTAGTCGAATGGCGGATTCGAACCCACGACCTCATGTTCGGTAGTCCGCGCCCTTAATCATTAGGCTATTGACGCTTTAATATTACAGTGCATTATTAACTGTGTATTAATTTACGAACAAAAAATTTCTAAAGCAAAATTAGATTGTTTTTTTTATGATCTATCCCAAGGTATTTGGCAAGTGTCGAAGTTTATACGTAACAATAATAAAATCTCTGATAAATTATGCACAGAAAAAACTCCTATACCGCCGGTGGAAATGGACGAAGCGGGCGAGGAGATGCCTCAGAGTTCAGAGAGGCTGGGCTCGCCGATACTGTCGCCCGAGGAGGAGCCGCGGGACCTGCTGCTCGATCGTGTGTATTCTGATTCCGAGGAGGAGAGAGAGTACCAGGTAACTGAACACTGATATTCAGTGCAGTAGTTTGATATAAAAACATTCACAGCCCAGTACCCTAAAAAAGCTATCAGTTCAGTTGTTTTCTACTTGAGTCGTACTCCTCATGTTTGTCAAATTACTTATTTTGAAGGTTAACGCCTTATTGCGACCAAATATATTGTTTTATCAGTTTTCAGTTCATCGTTATTTGACAGTTATTTTGCAAGGAAAATGCATGCGGCTAGCTAACAGACTATGATATTTGTAGGAAAGAAGAAGAAGAAATACAGAATACATGGAGCAGATCGAAAGGGAGTTCCTGGAAGAACAGCGAAGCAAGTTGGAGGGCGACACGAGGCCACAGCCAGACAAACCGCCTGATGAAAGGTAAAACGATACATATATTAAATATTTTTGAATTGTTTTTATAGCGATTTAGATGGATATTTAAAACTGTTTTTTTCTTTTATTTCCACAGTAAATTAGACAATAAGCCTGAAGACAGAAGTAGTCCTATCAAAAATCATTTGAAATCACCGGAGAAAAGTAAAAAGGCGACAGACGTCGAAGAGGGAGAGATCACCTCGGACGAGGAGCCCCTGGAGGCCCGGCGGAAGAAAGACAAGAAGCAGAAGAAGAAAGAAGAAAAGAGACAGAGGGTTGTTTCAGTTAGCGATGAACAAAGCTTCACTGAATCCGCCGTCGGCCTCAACGGTGTTAAAGAGGTATGTATCGTTATGAGCAATTAATTTAATTTACTAGGTTTATAGGTCTTTTGTTAGCTTAACTGTTGAAAACAAACGAAAAATAACTAAAAATCTTAACCAGCTTGTATTAAGATGATTAACCTTAAATGATTTCCTAAATTCTTTCGTACAATTACTTCCTAAATTCCATCCATGTCATGTTTGGAATTTTATAAACGTTTGTCCGTAACATTTATTTTAATCGTTGTAGTGTGTTACAGTTTAGGGAAACATCGCGAATGTATTTTTTTTATGGAAGAAGGTGGAAAACGAGCAAGCAATTTACCTGATGTTAAGTGGGTCACCACCCACAAGCATCTGCAACAAGCTATTGAGTTGCAGATGCGTTGCTTACCTTTAATGGACAGAGGAGGGATAAATAGAAAAACTGATATTTCCTTCTCCTATCCATCCCCTCCCCCGTCAAATCCTCTTCCCCTTAAGAGGAAGAGGACTAGAATTAGATCTTTGGCACCTCATTCATCAGACGAAACGCAGATTACTTGTACTTCACGGCTGTCTTCTGTGAGGTCGTGGTATTCCACCAGTTAAGCTGGCCCGTTCGTGCGACAGATGTTGTTGCTGGCTCTACCACTGTTTAAAGTGTGTTTTTTAAAGCGTTAAACTTTTTCATATTCCAAGGTAGATCAGATCATTTAAAGTATATGTGTGAAACAGGCAAGCGGCGTGCTGTCGGAGACGTCGTCGCCGCAGTCGCAGGCGTCGCAGGCGTCGCAAGCGTCGCAAGTGGCGCTCGACCACTCGTACTGCCGGCCGCCGGCCGACCTGCAGCCCGCCACGCCGCCCGACGCCCGCCTCTCCAACCACCTGCACCACGATCACGGTCAGATAAAAAAATAAAATCATCGCTACCCATCAATATACAATAAAGAGAAATTACATATAAAGAGGATGTTGAATAATCTAGTTCTTGGCCACAATCCAATCTAGTGTTAAGTATTTGCCTATTCACTCTTCTCCAGAAGGGGTCTATCTTGTAATCGAACGAAAATAATGCCGACGGCAATATGGTCAAATTAACACTATGCTGCATGAGTCAGGAGATCACTCATAGGACCTGCGTCGCGTATGTTGAAATATGACTATTAAACTGAATTAATTTCAACAGGCCTACGTCTGAAACGAACGAACGAAAACTGATGTGTTTTAGTGATACTATTCTACTATATATAGAACTTAGTATTAATAATACTGTAAATACTCAGGGTACACGTGGATGGCGGAAGCGAAGAGCGAGTCGCAGCAGGAGGACGTCAAGCCCAAGAAAGAGAAGAGGCCGTACAAGCGCAAACACGAGACGAAGAAGTTGGCGGAGATTCAAAACAAGTGAGTCTCGATATAGTTTAAAGAAAATCAACCGAGTTACCACAAAAAATACTTTGAAGTGCCTTTACCACCGGTACAACTCCAGACCCATCATAAAGACTTTACGTAAAAAATATAGGATTAATATGTCACCTCCAAACGAGCGAACTAACATAAATGATCCGCAGACTGCACGAGACGGCAGCCGAGAGCGGCGTGTCGAGCCCGGAGGCGGGCGCGCGCGGCGCAACCTTCCCCGCGCGCGACATGATGGCCGAGATGCAAGTCATGTACGAGTTCCTGACGCGCGGCGTGGACCGCGAGGACGTGCGCCTGCTGCGGCGCGCGTACGAGGCGCTGCTCGCCGAGGACGCGCACGGCTACTGGCTCAACGACACGCACTGGGTCGACCACACGCCCACAGACCTCGTGTACGCCCCGCCCCCACCCCGCAAGAAGTACAAGCGACACGCCAACATGTACGAGGACCTGCAGGTACGACAACGACACCGCAACTCACCGCTATGTACTAGTATGTGATGCTGATGATGATGATGATGGTAAAACAGGCTGCAAGTTTAACCATTCTCTGCGCTCTGCGCACCTTAGACCTAGTATAAAGTAAATTTGGCCAAGACTCATCTTACGTCTAGGTAACAACAAAAAGTGTAGTTCTATTTAAGAATCTTGTTGTTTCTTCGCTTTGTGTTAAGGTAACGTAATATTCATTGTTGTCCAGGGCCACTCCAGCGGCGCGGCGCGCACGGAGGGCTACTACAAGATGGACGCGCGGCTGAAGGCCAAGTACAAGTACCACCACGGGCGCGGCGCCGCCGGCGACGACAAGCGGCCCAACAAGATGCAGCTGTCGCGCGAGGCGCGCTCCAACCAGCGCCGTCTGCTCACCGCATTCGGTATGTAATCAACACGTTTGAACAACAAGCAACTCGTATGTTACGTCATCTTACTAAATGACATAGGAAACATTTGATGAATACAAATCCAAATTTGATTCTCTTGTACAGCACCTTACGCGTTGTTATTTACAGGTACGGATACGGACTCGGACCTGCTCAAGTTCAACCAGCTGAAGTTCAGAAAGAAGCAACTGAAGTTCGCCAAGTCCGGCATCCACGACTGGGGCCTGTTCGCTCAGGTGATTATCACTCATTTTTTTATCGATTATTACCTTTTTAAAATCACTTCTTTTATGATAATTAATTAAAATAACATTAATGATATTATAATTTCTCAGATTATTATTATTATTGACATAGATTAAGCTCATCATAGATTAATCGTTCATAGATGAGTTTAGACTGAGAGGCGCCGCCACGTCCCTTTAGTGTTGCCAATTGAATACCTAACACCATGTATACTTAATTAACTCGCATGTATACTTAATTAACTCCCATATATACACTTACTTTAATATGAAGATGAATGTAAACATAGAAGACATGAGTATGACAGTAGACCCTGCCCTGCGGTACATCAATTATCAGATGAAATGCATCCTGTGACGCGCAGTTTTAGTGCGTATCCGAGTTCTAAATTCATACCATTATTTATTTGGCTGGCGAAGTACCGCGTGAATTAGAGGACATATCCTACTTCGTTTTGGCTGATTATTACCGCAAGCCTCATCTCTTGCTGATTCCTTTCTTTTTTTTATATCTACTCCACTTGTTTTTTTTCAAAAATGCTGACAACGTATTTGTAACTTTTCTGATTGGATAGCATATATTGAAGAGTAGTCACTCGATGACAGGTGAACCGCTAGCTCTATTTGGCTCCGTCTACTATGAAAAACGTAATAGCCAGTAAGTGTTGTTTGTATTCGTTGCTGCAGGAGCCAATAGCCGCCGACGAGATGGTGATAGAGTACGTGGGCCAGATGATCCGGCCGATCGTGGCGGACGTACGCGAGGCGCAGTACGAGGCCACCGGCATCGGCAGCTCGTATCTGTTCCGCATCGACCTCGACACCATCATCGACGCCACCAAGTGCGGCAACCTCGCGCGCTTCATCAACCACAGCTGCAACGTGAGTCACACACACGTACACCTGCGCACGCGCATATGTACACATCTATACTCTATGAAGGGTATTTTAACGTCTGCTATTGAATAAGCACTCGAGAAGTCAGAGGATACAGCCTAAGAATTGAAGCCATATATATGAAGAAATATTATTAATTCGGATGATTAATTTTGACTAATCCATACTTGCTTTTTCAGCCAAATTGCTACGCGAAAATCATAACGATAGAGTCGCAGAAGAAGATCGTGATCTACTCGAAGCAGCCGATAGGAGTCGACGAGGAGATCACGTACGACTACAAGTTCCCGCTGGAGGACGAGAAGATCCCCTGCCTCTGCGGCGCGCCGCAGTGCAGGGGCTTCCTCAACTAAACCGCCCCTGCCGACCCAGGGGATGACTGGACACTAGACAAGATAGTATGGCACAAAGACATCACCTAGGTCAGTGATTCTCAACTTTTTGTCCAAAAAAAATATAATTTTTAAAATAAATTAGAAATTTGTTTAGTATAAATTTAGAAAGAAATTAGTAAAAATTAGATGCGTTGATATTTTCATTATTCATTTAAAATTCGTGAGTTCATTTCGCTTTACGAATAATTGTGAACCAACCTAGCGCAACCTCAAGCTTAGTTGGAATGGTTAAGAATAATGTTAACAAATTATTTAACATTTAAAAGCAAAATATGGATGAGAAATACTGACTTAGGATGACATATTTGACGCTCGACGCCATTTGCTCGGATATCGTCCGTTAAGTATGTACACACATGCACAATGTATATGGTATAAAGTTGCAAACGATAGATGGCAGCATTGTAAATGGTGGTGGACCTGTCATATTTAGTGCGCTTTGTTAAATAAATCCGGATTAGTACGGTAAACGGTCACTTGAGGGCACTGGAGGACCTGCCGGAATATTGTAATTAGATGTATCTAAAAATAAACTAGACAAATTATTAATATAATGGAAATTCACAAGTGTATGGTGTTAAAGTGGTCTAGTTATAAATTTGGTTTTATAGTACTCGCCATGAATCGTTGTGTCTGAAGTTTGCAATAGGTGGTAGGCGTAGGTATGTTCTGTCTCTATCGCACCTACTACCTTCGCGTATGTATCGGTCTCGCTCACTTTGTGAATAATCGATAAATAATATTCCTGCATCTAACTTCACTTTTACAAGGTTTTGTGACGAGTATTATACGATCACAGATAAAATAATTTTTATTAAATCGTATTCCGTCACGCGGGAACTGTTTTTTTTTTTGTATTAGTTATTTTAAATTATGATTTAACGTTGGCGATATTCATTATCAAACCAAATCAATAAAAAAATGTGTACGGTCGTTCTGTGTGACGGAATACGTTCAATGAACTGACCTTTGTATTGACTTTGATTTTTTTTTTGATATAATGTAATCTCAAAAGAGGCAACGAGAGGTTGTAACTTGTAATTATTGAACTTGTGTGGTATTTGTTCGAGACGAGAGTGCTCGAGGCGATATTTTGAATAATTTTTTGTAAAACTTTTCTTATTTATGTACGAAGTAAAGGTAAATTTCTAAGAGAGCTGGACACGGCCCGATGTGTAGAATCTAGAATTTATGATAACTTGCTCTTCCTATAAAGCAAGTAGTCGAAATTCGGGTATATTTACGACAATTTCTGACGATTGCCGTGTATATATAAATTTATAAAGTTTTTATGTATTAAAAAAATGAATCTGCATGTCCGTGCGTGTGAGCGGAACGTGTCTAGTGTATCGAGAAGTTTTTGTGGTATCCCAGTGTATTTGTAACTAAATCAGTGGTCCTTGAAATATAATCCTTGTATCATACAATACTTGACTGAATCTGAGATATATTTCAGTAGGCACAGGACGTCGGACCTAATACGCTGTATAATTTCTTGTTGTAAATTGTTTCTTTTTTTGTGAATATAAGATAGTTCTGCCTTTTGTCAGATTTATGTAGTACACGTTGCAAGTACATGGCGTTGTTGAATCGGAGCGTCTTGTCTGCACTTTGAGATTCGTGGTCTCTATGAGAGACGACAGCTCCTATGGACATTTAATGAATAATGGACTTGACTCTTCCGTTCTTCATAATGAAATATAAAATGTATAAGATTGTAAATAAACGATTCCAAGAATTTTTAGTTTTTTTTATATTAATTCTCAAACCAAAAATCCTGCTCCAAATTTCTTATTAACTATTTGTACGTGGTGGCAATAAATCGAAATTGAGCTTAGGTTAATTGGAAGTCTAAATTTTTTTATGGATACCTAAAAAGAGGAAGCAAATTCCTGCACGTTATCTAAAAGCATGCTCCTTCTCAGTGTTGTTCTTTAGCGGTAAATTGTAAGATTTTTTCAATACAAATGAGCTTCATCATTGATTGAGAATTTGAGTAATCGTTTATGACAAATTATATCATTTTTTTTTCATCACCGCAAGAAGTTACAAATAGCATTATACCTATTGCTGACATAGGAAACTAAACTCTTGGGGGCTACAAAGTTGGGTTTTACACAATAAAACAATATAACTTGAAGAATAAATATTTAATAAACAATTGTACAAGTAAATTTTAATAATTTATATATAGGTAGATAAAACGAACAATTAAAATTCTGGAAGAAGAAAGATATTTAAAATTTGACTTTGTGTTCGTGTTTGTGCACGTGCTTGTGTTTCTTCTGGTTCTTTGAGAGTTTGACCTTCACCTTGACCTTGACTTCTAACTTTTTGGCCAAGGCGGCGAGCTCTGGGTCCTCCTCGGATTCCGAGTCGGAATCCTCTTCTTCCGGTTCCTCTGTGGTTTCGGGTGTTGTGGATGGGGCGCTGGTGGTGGTCAGTGTAGGTG
>DWTW01002579.1:0-10849 GCA_018246275.1 Papilio slateri
AAACGTTATTGGGCGCGTGTCTTATTGTATTTGGTAAGTACATATTTCTTGTTTGTTACAGAGAATTCTTGGCGAATCCAAGATTTATTTTACGTGCGGTAAATACAAGTATTGCAGTATTAATCAGGTGAAATATTACGGGAATAAAATTTATCAATTGATTGTTACTCTCGTCAGGTGTATTCGGGGTGCTGGTCAACGGTTGGCTTTTTGCCACATTCATCCACAGTCACCTGCTCATTTCCAAGAGCCATATACTCGTTCTCAATCTTTGTACGGCTTCACTTGGCAGAAATATTCTCGGCTTCCCATTATCGGGCTCTTCGGCTATAGCAAAAAGGTATGTATTTTTTTCTTTTATCGTTTACGATTACCGGTTTTCGAGAAAGGAGAACAGTTTTTATGAAAAACTCGTCGTCGGAAGGTCATTTCGATAAATATTCCTGGGGAAAGTTAATTCTACAAGACATTGATCAGGATAGTAAGTCTACACGAAATATGAAAAATCTTCCATCAAAATCGTTTCGAATTGAGAGAAGAAAAGAATTTAGAGTTCTGTTCCATGATCTTGGATTGTGTCGCGAGAATGTTCCCTTCTATCGGTCTTCAGTCCAACGAGTCTGTTGTCAACTTAACTTGCTAATTTTGGCTGTGTCGTTAACCATTGTTCAACTGCGGATATTCTCGTCGCGTTCACATATAGCATTTTATTTTTATTATAGTTAAATGCCAGACTTCTGATTAGGAGGAACAAGGTAGTACGTACAACGCTTTAAGTTGTGAAGGAGGATACATCCTTTAATGTTCATTTTTCTTATGTTCAAGAGTATCTGAAATTTACATTATTAATTTTATTATTTCTTATTTTAATTTTTAAATTCTAAAAAGGGGATATCGATTTGAATTTGTTCCAACATTATGTATTTAATTATTGGCTTTTTATCACCAACATTTACTTTCATGTCAAGGGTTGTCTCATATATGATGCCTAGAAGCATTAAGTCCTTCTTTTATAATCCTTTTCGTTTTAGTGTAAAAATAAATAAAAAATATAGTCGATACCGATCAAAACGTAAAATTCTTTGTCATCGATCAATTGTGAGGACAGTTAACGCATCTAATGGCTTGCATTTTATTTTCAGATGGATTTTTGGATCAGCGTGCTGTCAACTATTTGCATTTCTAAATCAATTTTTCGGTATCTTTCAAATGAATGCTTTATTTGCTATAGTATTGGAGAGGTATTTATTAGCAAGACGCAATAGACGAGGTGACTGTGTTGTTTTGGCTTTGCCAATTTTTTTTTAAATATAACATTGTTGTGTCGTTTTGTTGTGTGTGTTGTGATTAATCATAATTAGACTAACGGTCTATGTCCCTAGTATGAAGAACTACGTTGGGGTTTTCTGAGATCGCGAACCGTAACGAATACAATTAATGTAAAATATACGACTTGTTCAAGTTCACAAAACGGATTGACATCCCTAAATGTACTTACCATAAAGTATTTAAGAGGAGCTTTATCCAGACTCAGATTGCATTATTCAGAAGACGTTGAGAACTTTATATATGAATCCTATTGTTGCGAGCAATGTCGCCACTTAATTTATGAACTTAATGTTTCTATTATTTTAGAAAAAAGGTTGCATTTAAGATTTTACGTCACTGTGGTCGGTGTGTGTTGGATCAACTCTATGATATTTGCAACGCCTCCATTGTTCGGGTACGGAGTGTACTCGTGCGACTCCACGGAGACAACTTGCTCGCTGCTGTGGCCCGCGCTGACGTCTAGCGCGAAACAGGTGGGCTACAGCGTACCGTACGTAATATTATGCGGCTTGGCCCCATTAATAGGAATGTAAGTAGTTCAATTTGACGATAATTTGTCTTATCTTCTATGTTCGTACGTAATTGATATTTTTTTTGTTTCCGAATATATAGATTTCATTTTATGGGCAAAGCTGTGCGTCTGGAACGAATTTATTATAGGAATGAGCAGTTGAAAGAAGAGAAACGCTTAACTAAGGTTAGTTAACAGAACAGTTAATAACTTCTTACGTTATTTAAACAACCAGGGTATAAAGAAATTGCACCCGTTTTGAAATTTCAAAGGTGAGGCAAGGTCGTTGTTTGACGCGACTTATCATCCATTAACTTGGGCTCTGTAGCGTACAATTGGAGATGCCTATATCCAACTGGAGTTGTGAAAAGACTTATGATTCACTGTAAAATCGTGACATACTTCTCCGACAGAGTATCCATGTAGCTTGCATTACAACATTGGCGCTATGGATCCCCGCGGGCGTGCTGGCGGGCTGGCAGTGGGTGCCGCTGCTCATTTACGGCTACAGGCCACACGTCCCACCGGCGCTGTCATTGTTGGCGCCGATCGCATCGGAGGTAACTTGATTTAGTAGTGATTTACTTTGGTAATGAAAGATATATCAAATATCATAATAGGTACCCCTAAGGATGAGTATAGATTAGATAAGAAAAATGTTATAAACTAAAGAAAAATATTAATACAAATCTAAAAAGAAATACCTCGTATAATAATTTGGAGTGTGGTAACATTTGCTTATAAAAATATTAAATTTTATGGAGCCTTATAAAAAGTAAGAGCAATTAAATATAATTCAGTGCGTCCGTGAGATATTGCTTGCAATTGCTAAAATATACATTACTTCCTTAATCTCAAATGTTATATAATTCATAAAACATTTTAACTATCTTTCGAAAGATAGCTTTGATGATTTTCAAAAGTTTTCTTTACTATTGGAAATATTTCGTTTTTAGTATTTTCACAAGACAATTTTTATTCTCTGTATTCGAAACTGAAATACTATTTCAGATTCAAAATTCAATTTTAGTTTTTTTAAGTTTTTATTTTAACAAAAGATAGATAAGGATTAAATGTGACAGGACCACAATAATCTAATTAAAAATGAAAGTATGTTCCAGGCGGCAACCATTATACCAGTGTTATGTTATCTGTGTGGTGACGAAAGACTAAGAGCTGCGTTGCTAGGACGCATGCGCAAACACTACGGTCTGCTTCGACCGGATCGCGCACAGCGGTACATGAGACCTTAAATAATTAAAGGAAAGGAACAAAAAGGAAAGATCATGAAAAACGCTACATACGTTGTACCGAATTATAAAATTTGAGTTGAATATAACAGTGAAGTTGCATTTCTTCAAGTTGAATTTATGTACTATTTACATATGTATGTACATTTTTTATTGATTGTGAATTAATAATACTTTGTTATAATAATAAAGGAGAATTATTCTATGTTTTTGAAAGTAGTGGCCTATCGTTGTTGTGTTGTTTTTAGTGGCCCCATAACTTTTTGTAACATATTGTTCATCCTACTACCGGAATACTATCTGAAATTATTCTAAAATATATGTTATGATTGAATGAATATATTTGTTAAAAAATTTCAATAAAAGATGTGTTTTGTGATCTATTTTCTGAATTTATTTTTATAAAGTTGGCGAGTTCAATTGGGTGCCTTTGAAGTCTATCGTGATGTAAATATACGTACTTTATTTTTCTGATTGCGTTTTTATTTTAAATTACTTTGATGGGTTATAAAATATTTTCTATTACATTTTTATTTTTATTTAGCGATAGAATATTTTTAGACTTAGTTAACCATACTTTTTATATTCATTTCATAAGTTTTGCTCAAAGGATTAAGTTATTATTCAATCCATTTAAAATAAATTTACCTGATTGACAGTATTAAGTACGAATCAGGAATTATTTTAACTTGTGTCAATTATGATATTTCTTTTTGACTTTAACACAATGTTATTTGTTGTTGTGTTCTTTCAATTAATATATTTAGGGCATGTTCGCACTATAAATGAAACAAATTCTAAACTCTTCGTCCTTGATCTCGTAGCTCAGCCATTAAATTTCCGATATGTTATGCCGTAGAATTATATCAGTAAGATAGGTAGCAGAGCTTAAATAATAAAATGTTTATGATCTGAAACTAACCATGTGAGAAGTTATACCGATCCTTATTGATTAACCGAGATTAAATTTAGAACAAAAGATAAGTTAAACAGAGCGTAAGAAAACTTGTCTAATTTAGTCGTAGTACGCGGTGTAATATGAGATTTAAGAAGGTGTTGTATCAAATGGCCGACTGACGGCGGAGTCTGTTTTCCTAGAAGCCTGCGAGTCGTACGCATGCGCACTGCGAGCCTTCGACAGCCGACAGTCAGGTCGTAGCGTCTCATTTATTTTTATAGCAACAAGTTCATAAAGAAACAATAATTTAAAAATGTACGGGAAACCTATCGACACCGAAAATTGCTACTGGGACGGAGCCTTCAACAAGGAAGACATAGTTGCGCTGGTCGACGGTTGGATATTAACAGGTGATTGCTACAATTTTATTTACGAAACATGTTATTTGACGATTGATTAATGTTAACAGCTACGTTTCGTTTTACGTGGCGAAATTGGAGCTTTGGATGTTGGAAATTGTGCATATGGATTTTAATTTTATTGGCGATTTTATTGTTGTTTTCAGGTCGCATAGCCTTTTTCTTAGTAATATGGTTGAATATAAATCTATGGTGTACTGTACTGAGACATGATCTCAAATATAGGAATTTGGCCGCGTTCACCACAGTCTTGGCTATTAGACGCGGATATCACTACATATTTTACATTTTGAGATACATGGATTATGACTGGTAGGTTGGATTTGTAAGATTTTTATATTAACCCAATTTATTTTTAATTTGATAATTTTTGAGGCTAATTCCATTTTTTATGGGAGAAGATAGCAAGGAATGAGCAAGCGCAATCAATTTCACCTGATGTCACGTAGCAAATACAGGATAGTGGAGTTCCTCAATTCCTTTTCCTATCTGTTCCCGATAGGAAAAGGAATTGAGGAATTTCTATCCTTCCAGAATGAGAAGGAGAAGAGGATTGGAATTGGGCCTCTGGCACCCCATTCGTCAGACAAAACGCAAATGGATGAAATACTTTTACTTTGTGCCTATTTTTGTTGTGAGGTCGTTGTATTTTAACGGCAGTTCCATTTGTGCAACTGATGTTGCTGCTACGGGCTGTACCACTGTAAAAATCCAGTTGATTATTTGTGATGAACTGAAAATAATCTTTCAGGGTAGATAAAATTCATAACTGCAGTACTTACGGCTTTTTGGACACATTCTTGGGAGTGTATGAGGTCGAAAGTCTGACGCACATTTGTATTGAAAGATACGTAGTCGCCAAATATATCGCAAACGGTAAGAATTTTTTTTCAATGTGATTTTCGATAAAGTGTTTTTTCTTTGTAATAACACTTTTGGTAGATTCAAAAGTTCCGAAGTATTTATCCAAGAAAAGATAATGAAACCAACAGTAAATTTCTCTATTATTTGTTTTTTTCTCTATTTTTTGGAGCAGGAACGTGGATTTACCAAAAATGTTTATAACAGTTATAATGAAATTAGTACAGATGCTTGAATCTACAACCTATGAGTATCTATAATCTAGCAAAACAAATTTCAGGTTGGCCTATAAGAAGATGGCACTACATTTTATACCAGTGCCTCTGTTTATTCTTCTCGTTGTTGTACTCTCTCGCACCGTTATTTGGAGTCGGCAACTACGTCAAGGATTTCTCCTGTTTAACTTGCACCTACAACATGATATTGCCCGACTCGTGGGAGAGATACGCCGTTGTAGGTATTTTTTTACTTCGTAGCGTGAAACCAGTTATGTTCATGTAAGTATTTTTGTTTATTAAGATTTGAAAGATCATTTTTATCTTTTTTAAGTGTTAAACCATGTTATTGTGAATTTAAAAACATATTTAGTTTATTTAAATTAATAAAAAGAGATGAGTATTCAGGCAATGGTTTCATACCTAAGTATTTTGTAATTTTTGTTTATTATGATTCGATAGAATAGAATAGAGAAGAAAGATAGAAAAGATAAAAATGTCTTTTTTAACCATGTTACTTTTAATTTAAAAACATATTTCAATGATTTAAATTAATAAAAAAGATTAATATTTAGGCAATGATTCCATACCTAAGTATTTTATAATTTTTAGGATGATAATGCGTTTTTGGACACAACAAATGGAAGCTAAATACGACGATAAAAATGTTCCTTGGGTAGAAGTGCGATTTGCTCACGTAAGTTTATTTTGCTATATTTTATATAGTGTTGCCAGTAAAACTTTATCGAGTGTCGCCCACTTTTTTAAAGAAAATATCTATTGTAACATAATTGTTGTACATGTTTGAAATTGTAACGTGTACTTTGTTTAAAATAAAGTCTGGCGAAGCATTTGCAACTCATTTATGGATGTTGCGGAACGTGAACCGACTCCTTCCTTCTTCCTTCTTCTATGAAAAAATTATTTATGAAGTTAATAAGCATCAGAAGAGGTTTAATAAGAAAATAAAACATCAAACTTTATGATTTCTTAGAAGTATTTATTTATTTTATAAATCTTGCAGGCAGTCGTTCCAAATGCGTCACGAAGTATCTCTCTTTTTTCTTGATAAAAATGGCGCTAGGGTGGGAATAGTGTCAGTTAAATTTGTCGATGGTCATCGCTTGGAAATTATTTACAGATTGTAACATCTTTGACTTACTGACATCGAGAACACGATATTTAATGTCTCTAGAAATGGCTTAGTTCCATTGCCTTTCTCTTCGAGAAAAGCCCTACTACTACGACTGTCTCTGGAAGTCTTCTAGATCGATCGGTTGACATTTATTGCAACCCGTATGATAACGACGTTGACAATAAGAAAATAATATTCTCTTCGTAATCTTTTAATCTAGCTCCTACCTGGCGAACACCACAACTACTATCAATTTATATATTTATCTTAGATCTTTTTATGCTTCAGATTGTAGATAGTTTGACCACAACAGCTCTTGGGTGCTGGCTGCCCATAACCGTAATTAGGGCTTTGGTGATAATCTCTATCAATTTCCTAGATATGGAGGTAGATATGAAAGATTATGTTTGGGCAATACAATGGGCTGTGTGGGTTGAGTGGGTAAGTTCCATTTATTATTACTACAGTGTAATATATCTTGTTAAGCGGGGCCGTCTTTACCTTATCGGGGCCCTGGGCACGTTAGGAAAAGGGGTACACTACACAGTATTTCTTTTTTGTGGTGTGGTGTAAACGACTCGGTAGTGTATGACCTTGACAGAGCACTAAAAGATAAATATAACTTATGGCTAATATGCTAATAAGCAAGTAGCTATTATATTTCCCATTGGGCAATTTGGGCACGTGCCCAAATTGCCCAATGGGAAATATATGCCCGTTGTTAAGTTTAGTTAATAATTTTTTTATTTAAGATTATTGATTTGTGGTATACGTGGTCGTCCAATATCACCTCTGTCGGTATAAATCATCATCAAAGAACTCTCCTACCAAAATTATAAATAGTAGTTCTTGTCAAAACTGCAGTCAAAATATTAGTCTTTGTGAAAAGTTGAATGTCTAGCTTTATTTCATGGAAAAATTAAAAAATGTACAATTGATCATTTATCGATTTTGATGCGAATGCGAACTAACAAATTAAGGGCGAATTTTTTTATAAGTATTTTCTATTACCAGTAATGAGTTTCGAATGTGTTTCCAGTTTACTCCGGCAATCGTCACGGTGGGACTGATGAGCGTGGACCATCTCCTTCGATCCAAAATGTTCGGCGGCGATAGGACAGAAAATGACATAATCAAACTTTTCGAAAAGGAGGATTAAAATAATGAGTATATTGTATGAAAATAAGAAATACTAAACTGTAATAAAAATATTTTTATTATTTTTTCTTACTTTACTCATAGTAATAATTTACTATAACAATCGATATGTACATTTAAAAATAGCGATTTATTTTTTAAGTAAGTATTTTATTACAAATAATATTCTGAAGCCATGCAATTAGTACGTAGACACCACTTGAAGAAAAATTAAATTTAAGAAACAGATGTAAGAGTTATATTTTTAAATTGGAGAAGTAACAAAGCATTGTAGTATTATACTCCCAAAGATTAAGTTTTTATTATTCATATCGTATTATTTCTTATTTTCTATTGTCGAGTCAAAAATGCTTTGATCTTTAAAACAAACTTGAAATTAAAAAAAAACAAGTCTCTTGAAAAAGTTTTTACATGCTTTATATAAAATAGATTAATTTTAATTTATTTGTTTTGGATTCTTGTGTGATTTATAAAAAAATTAAAAATTTTCCTCGACTTTTGTGCTATGCTGGTTTTACAATTGTTAATTGTAATTTCTTGTACTAAAATATCATCGGATTACAAATATTACGACCATAAAGTATTGGTAAACATGTTTTTTTATATAACCTTTAAAGGTTACTGAAACGTAAATCATCATTAGCTTTAAAAATGTGTTGCACATGCAAATATAAAAAATCGATACTATGTTTCTCTTATTTTACGATTTATACTAAAGCCTAAAATGTAGGTCAGAGTCGAAGTGTCAATGTAACAGTCAAAATGTGTACTTTGAACTGTATATCAACAGTAATAAAAGGTATATATTGTATATAATCTGTGAAGAGTTAATGAGGTATATAGATTTTTTTATTATACAGTTCTTAATTACTGCTACAGTTGGTCAAACTATAGATTTCTGATGCTAATTATTGGTCCATTATAAGGCCATTTAGAAGTAAACAATGAACATATGTACATGGATGAATATGTTTCAATAACCGTGAGTACACACTGCTGAAAACATTGCATAAAACATTTTGTTATCTCTCTCCTTCTCTATAAAGAAATCAGAGATAACAAGATGTTTTAGGTGAATGTTTTCGGCAGAGAAAACTAACAATAAGTATACATAAATTAGTAGTTGTGTCTGGAAATTATAGTAGAAAGGAGAATATGATATGGGTGAATTTATTTCTAAGCCCTGATTCGCTTTATGCGGATGCCGATGCAGCTAGCAGTGTTAACTGCGGATGACCACGTGTGGACAGCCGCAACGGCACTGTGTCTACGATTGAACTGATGCGGATGCGGACAGCCATCTGCTGCGCACTCTGATATTTTTGATTACGGTTGAGGGACTGGCCGCAACCCCTGTCCGTATAGGCTCTATAAGGTCAAGCCGACGTTTGTCTTTACAATATTCAAAATAAATATGCATTGCTATTGGTAAGAATAACGAAACGCAAATGTGTATGGCGCACGTATCACAGCTTTTTTTGCCTTATTCTTATGAACATTATCTTATACCGATTTATTACATGAATCAGAAGAAAAATTGTAATTGTAATTCTACATATTTATTTCTAAATAGTTTTACTTTTGTATATTTATAATAATGTATAAAATCTTTGTATAAATGCGCAATGTATGTATATTCCTAAATACAGTACCGGTGTAAGTAATGTATAAAAGTAGAGCTCACGAGCGGGTGACATAGACACAGGGAAGTGTAAAATTTGTTGGATTGGTTGGTAATAATTACAGTTTTTGTGCATATCGGTTTTAAGCCAGATTGTGGCATTACTTGTATTCCATTGAACAATATCGACTAGATAAATAGTTAACATTTTTACAGGTTTCATTTTAAATGTATCACGTTATACATAACACATATTTAATCATGGAACTACATTTATGTAATCTTTACCATATTTATGTTAATAAATTGTGTACAGTTAATTATTTACATATAGAATAACGGTAACTGAAATATAATCGATTAATCACTAAGAGTTCAGATTATACCTTTCCTCTTTATATCTATACATTCATAAATTTCACAGTCACTCTCTACATTATCTTTGGAATGAGTTGGAAAACTATCACTAAAGAGTTTATCGTATTCGCCATCGACACCTCCATGGTCATTATTATCATAATCGTAACTATCTTCATAAAAACATTCATTAGTGTCTCTTACAACTGTAGTTGTATATACCCTGTGGCTGTAGGTATCCTCTGTGGATCCCGCGTACGACGGAGTAGAGGGACTGTTGAGCACGATTACCGGGTAGTCGCGTCGGGTCCCCCTAAAAGCATCCTGCTATATTTGCTCCATGACCGTTTCCTGGTTCCATCTTTTTCTGTTATTACGTTTCTCTATGACGGGAATGAGGAAGAGAATAATCCCACTTAGCGATATCGTGCCTGCAGCTACGTAGAAACCAGGCGCGTATGAGTTTAGTTGATCATACAGCCACCCTGAAATTTATAAAAAAATCTACGTAAAATAATGTGTTACACATTTAAAAGAGCGATAGGTTAGTGGAAAAGGCCTGGTGGGCAAAAAGTTGTACCTGTAGATATATTGTATATGGACTGATTTTTAGTTAGGAAGTGCCTCCATTCCGAGGGTTACTTTAAGCACTACAAGATAGTTCATCACAAGACGATATCAATTACTTCGATCGATACCGTAATATTCGAATTTTTATACAAATTTAAGGGTATATATTTGCTCTTAAATACCTGCAAATGGTGGTCCGATTAATGAAGCAATTCCTTGAAACAATAGTAGCAAACCAAATGCATTGGTTAGTTTCTCTATTCCAAGTAGATCAACCAGTACTACGGATGTCAACCCTACGTAAGCACCAATAGTGAAGCCGAACGTAGTCGCATATAACGCCAGGCCCCAAAATTCCCAGCAAACCATCGCCAACCCCGTACCTACGACAAAAGAGATATCATAAATGAGAGTTTATGAACTAAAGAAAAAATAAACTTAAAAATAAAAAAATTAAATATACTTACTTAAACCAGCTATCGTAAGACACAAGTTGTAAGCTAACAATCGGTTCACCCACGGCTT
>DWTW01002580.1:0-10849 GCA_018246275.1 Papilio slateri
CGCTCGCTCGCTTCTTTTTACTTAAACTGATGACCCTCATTTATCTTTTTTGTTTCTTTTTTTTATCACTTTAAATAAAGTTTAAGTTTCTTTTAAAGAAACGGGAAAAACGGGCAGCAGGAACAACAACGAGATCATCGCTGCCCAAGAACATCTGCCACACCAGAGGATCTGCAGATGCGTTGCCGGCGTTGTCATCTTCAGAGTCTTTTAACCTATTTTAACAGTTTCTTTTTCATGTAGTTTAATGCACACTGAAAACACGCCTTTTTTAAGCAGCTTACCAGATGTCAAGTGACCACGGCGACTCATTACCATCCGGATCAACTTACTGTTGCCATCCTTTATGAAGTAAAGTAGATGGGGCTGGATCAAGTAAAAAAGAGAATAGATAAGAGGGAATAAGAGAGGGGAATTCTACCAACGTATGCATAGACGAGTTACTAGCTCCATTTGTAGATATACCTCGCTTTCGAACGAAACTATTTAAATTTCCTTTCATTGTGCATACAGCAAAAGGTGAGTAACTAGTTGACAGCACTAGTTCTTTCATTCGATTGCGGTTCCGTGTGAACTTTGAAGATAAGAATAGAGAATAGGTTAATGCTACTACGTAGCTCTTTCTATCCTATCGCCACTTATCATCAGGTGGGATTGTAATTATTGATTATTAAAACAAAATGTTTAATTACAGTAGACTTTTAACAGGTAGAGCCCGCAACAACAACATCTGTTGCTCGAATGGGCCGGCTCGACAGGTAAATACCACGACCTCACAGAAGACAGGCGTGAAGTAGATGTGTTTCTGCATTTCGTCTGATGAGTATGTGCCGGTGGCCCAAATGCAGTCCTCTGTCCAGGGGAAGAGGATATGACAGGCGAGGCTATGGATAGGAAAAGGACATATCCTTTTTCCTGTATATATCCACTCCTCTGTCCATTAAAGGTAGACAAGGCATCTGCAACTCATTGGCTTGTTGCAGATGCCTATGGGTAGTGGTCACCTTATATCAGATGACTTGACCACTTAAATTCATAAAAACAAGACTGTGTATACTTATACTTCGCCTATAGAATCAAAAAAAAATAAAGGTGGAGCGCAAGCGCCTACGCTTTTAGGCGCTTTTTTTTCACCTTTAGGCGATCATATACCTAATGACGTCATATCGCGCCGGAAATTAGCAGCTTTACTGCAAATGTTGCCGCGATATCCCTTATCTCTGCTCCGGTACATTCGATAAAATCGCGACACCATTGTCTGGGTGTCTCTAAAGTGAGATTTTTATATTTTAATATAAATATATATGAATATTTAAGATGTTCGACGTTTTTACCCATAGAAATAACTTTTTATGTGTAGAGATGCGGTACCTAAGAAGAATGATACTCTAAATGATAGAATTATAAAAGTGGTGTTAAAAAAGGGTGGGATAAAAAAGGGCCATTGTGATTAAAATTGGCAACTATTTCTAATTCTGTTCTCTTCTTTTATATCTATACATTAATCCTTAAAGGAAACAAAATGAAATCAATGTATTATTGAAGAGAGCGAGAGAGTTTAACAGTGGTAGAGCCTGCCACAACAAGATCTCTTGCATGAATGGGCCGGCTCGGTCGGTGATTGCCACTACCAGAACAGAAGACAGGCGTGAAGTAGAAGTATTTTGCGTTTCGTCTGATGAGTGTCTAATTATAGTCCTGTTCCCCTTCCCATCCTTTTCCATTAAGGAAAAGTTGGAAAGGGGAGGAGTATTTGACAAGGGGAATTAATGGATAGAAAAAGAAAATATCCCTTCTCTTCTTATCTCTTCCTCTGTGGGTAGGCAACGCATCTGCAACTCATTATCTCGCTACAGATGCCTATGGGTAGCGGTAACTTAACTTCTGGTGATCCGCTTGCTCGTTTGCCACCGTCTTCTATAAAAAAAGACTTAATTGAAGAAAAACAGCTATATGAGAATGATAGCGTGTAGGCTTTCCAACTCATCTTAAACATTCTATTCGTCTTTTGTTCATGATATTCTAATTACCTTTTTTCTATCTTTAGATGCTCATAAGCAGCGATTACTTACCTACCTTACGTTGCTCTCCGTTTGTCTCTTTTTCATAATTAAAATAACTAGTCAATTTGACAATGAATCTCAAGATATGGATGTCGAGAGAATTGACCACAGCGTTTGCAACACGTATTACTTGAACCTCGTCTCGTAAGGGTACTGATGAGGTGAGCGTGTCAGACGAGCGTCTCTCGACGGACGTCAAATACAGTTAACATCCAACAAGTAATTAATACCCCGGAGAGCGTTTACAGCCCGTCAAGCCAAACGCATCGCGCTGCAAATTGAGAATATATGCAGGGAATACGACGTTCTATATAGTTTGATACTTGATAGTGTATTTTATATAATTTTATCAGTGTTGGGTATAAGGTCATTTTTGTTTCGATAGGAAGTGTTGTTAGGTTATTTTTGATAACGATTTCTTATATTTACGCGAATACTACACTTATACAGGCGATATAAGGAGTACCCGTAAGCGACGAGTAAGTATGCGTAGATGTATACAGAAGAAGCGAGAGAGGTGTGCCCGGATCGCCATATGGAAATCCATAATCTCTACCTACCCCTATAGGTTACAGGCGAGTATTCGAGTACAGGAGAGTATTTGTTACAAAAAAATTGTTTCGTTTGGCTCTTTCGCCTGTGTGTGTGTGTGGGCATAAGTGTAGTCCGCATGTTGGTTGTATGTTTTGTTGCATGTTGTGCGTAGAATGTTGTTGGTGTCAGTTTGTGTAATAAATACCCTAAGAGTTTCTTTGTAACATAAAATTATTTATCAAGTATCAAATCGTTTCCGTCAATGTAAATATTCACGCCATGCATTGTCCCCTGCGGCTAATCGCTTCATTTGGTTGACACAATGTTATTTACGATATGAAATGAGTGCTTCTGTCTTAGACCGAAAGCATCAGCGGCACAATTTACTACGTCACAGTACGCCCGCAACAATGAATGATAGATAGTAGTGATTCCGACAAATGGGACCCGTCGACAAACTTACAGACTACCACAAAGCCTTACTCCTACTGTGATTACGCTGTTCATCTTAACTCTGTTCCCTACTCTGTGCCTGTCTACCTCAAATAATTGTAGGGGTTAAAACGACATCCTTCGTTGAAAACGATTAAACAACGCGCAAAATACTACCTACCTTTTCCAGTTTTCTATAAACAACAATGCTATTACAACTGAACAGCTCAAGTCAAGACCAAATAATTTAAGAACTCGGCTTCTTTACTCTCGAATTTAAGTCCAATAACAATGACATAATAAATTTATTTAAGTTAATCAATAAATCAACATAATACTTTAAACTGCTTTTTAAATAATCGATTAAATTGTGTTTAAAAAACCACGCAAAATTCCCGTTACGTTAAACGCCTATTATGACTTCATCTACTACTACTATTAGATGGCGACATTCTCCACCTTAAAATGAAATTATTTTTTTATCAAACTAATAGTCCTCATGGGTATTAAAACAGTAAAAAAATATTGTCATCGGTCCTTAATATGACTGCAAACTTTCGTGTCAATTAGACGTTTACAGGTTAGAGAAAATTACATCGTAAGACTCCGTTACATAGGTACATAGATACGAACCTAGCTAATAAAAGCGTGTTAAAAATATCGCGCCTGTCTCAAACAAGTAACGAAGTGATAAATAGACATCAGACAGAACTGTTCCTATTACGTATAAGGAAAGACATTTTTCCGACGACGATAATATTTTAGAAACTTTATTTTATTTTGATTTTTTTTTCTTTTTTTAAAATCAAAATTGTGCCAGCGGTGAAGGCCGCATTTGATCTGCCGGACTACACCCACGAGCATCCGTAACAAAGCCCCAAGTGCGTTGCCAGACTTTAAGAAGAAGAAATGATGTTTTCCTAAAGGGTTCGAAAGAGTATGGATTTATATATAAATTTAGAACTATAATATTTATGTATTTATCAATATTTGTTATAAATTTTGATAAATATTTGTAATCATTATCTTAGGTTTTAATTTTTAATAGAAAAGTTTTAGTTATTCCAACCGAAAACTTATTCCTTAGTCTTGATTTGTACCAACCTAATAATTGGAAGCTAGGCCTCCCACAGGATAAAATGACGCGCATGGTTGCGGTGTGAGGATGAGGACGCTAAGGCACCGATCATTGTGAAGATTCATGGTGAAAGCCTACGCTGTTAAAAATTAGTTAGTAAATAAGTATTGTTCGGTATTTAACTCATAGTTTAACTTGTTACATTTTCAGCTTTACATATCTGTGCTATTGCTATCTCATATGACTATGAAATGTCTATTGCTATCATTTCATTTTTTGCGGAAGCCGGACGTTATATACATGAATATTTATGAAGCTTATGGCCCCTTCGAAATTGCCCTCGTTTGTTTGACAAGTTGATATTGTTTATGCGAAAAAAATTTAGCGTCAAATATATTGGTTTATAATTGTATTCCCATATTAAATAGGCAGTTTATTCTTTTGTTTCTTGTACTTGTTCAAAAATATAAAGAAAATAATAATATATTATTATTACATTTTACATTGTGTTTATGTGCTTATTAATTACTATGTTTATAATTTCACGGTTAAAATATCACAAATGCAGCCTCTAATACGTACACCTTAACAGAGAAAGTAGGCCATCGACGAGATTACGTTTTAAAACGTTAAAATGCTAAAGGAAAGATATCCATAGAGCTTTCGGATTATATGTCAATAGGTTTTGATCTATCAACATCTAATAGCTCTCAGTTGACACCCTTTGTCATATGACTAGTTCTAATGTTCTTGAATTATCTCTATAAGGATAAGGTGGCAAACGAGCAAGCGAGTCACCTGATATTAAGTGACCGCAACCCATAGACATCTGCAATCAACGAATGAGTTGCAGATACCTTTGATGGGAGGGGATAAACAGAAAAAAGGTTTTTTCCTATCCCCTCCCCCGTTAAATCCTCTACCCCTTCCCAGAGGAGAAGAGGACTAGAATTAGGCCTCCGGCACCTCACTCATCACATGAAACGCAGAATACTTTTACTTCACGCCTGTCTCTTGTGAGGTCGTGGTATTTCACCCGACGAGCTGACCATCCGTGGAACATATGTTGTTGTTTCGGTCTATACCACTGTTAGTATTCTTAGTAGTAATTTGATGTATTCGACATTGAGACTGTCTTTCATAATATAAATTCATATGGACTACAAGCGTCTCTGGTCTAGAGCTAAGCAGCTCGGTTCAATTAAACAGCCGCTGAGAAAACAAGCTCGTGAGATAACTCCCGCCAACATCTCGCGCCGCCACGGTTAATGAGAAGTCAGAGAACAAACGAACGTTGTCGCGCATACCTCCGTGGCTTTACTGAAGATTGTCGAAAAATTTAAACGTGCCGTCTTTCAATTGTCAAGCTTATCTCTAGCCATTTACCGAATACCATTTAAGGGACTTGGTTCTGGTATTTTTTTTTGTATTTCAGGTTTGAATTGTACAATTCGCTTGTCGATTCCCTTTATTCGAATTCCCTTACTTTTCAACCAGTTGTCTAAAGTAAATGTTGTAAATAATAAAAAATAAAACCCCGATAAAACCTGAACACATGACAACTACAATATGCGAGCCACGTTGGTACCTACCTAACTCGTGCTACTGATTTCGGCTTTGCGTACTTTGAATATCTAAATCTAGCTCTTTATGGTGTTTTTTTTTTTATGAGAGTAGGTGGCAAACGAGCTAGCGGTACACCCAATATTAAGTGACCGCTACCCATAGGCATCTGCAACAAACTAATGAGCTGCAGATGTGTTGCCTACCTTTAATGGCAGAGCATAAATAGAAAATCCTCTAACCCTTCCCATCCTTTTCTTATGAGAAAAGAATAGGAAGGGAAAAAGGACTAGTATTTAGGCCTCCGGCACCTAACTTATCAGACGAAACGCAGAAATACTTCTACTTCAAGCCTGTCTTCTGTGAGGTCGTGGTATTTGACCGGTCGAGCCGGCCCATTCGTACAACGGATGTTATTGTTGCGGGCTCTACTACTGTTAAATTTCAACTTGAGACCTGATATTTTAATATTATGTATTTTTTGATATTTATTATTTAATTTAAGCCATACTCTTCTCATCGCTTAAGCCTCTGTATTTCTATTTATCTATTAAACCAGCCAGAAATTAATTAGAAACACTTCAAGAGATTAACTTTGTTAACACGTTTGTGATGAACTAATATTTGCTGGGGGTGTTGGTTACGGAGCGCTCGATCAGCCGCCATCTCTAGAGCAAGCAAAATATTGACGCTTCATGCCTCGAGTCAGAATAAATACAAATTCTTAGGAAAAATCGATTCTGTAAATAATACTCCTACTTACATCGATATGGTATTGTGTGGCTATCGGAATCGATTTGATTATAAGTATATTACGAAGAAATGTATTACGCTGTGTAGAAACTACGAACCTTGAATAACTTACATTTTTTTTTTGTTTAGAAGGGGGAGGGGGATCTTAAAAAGAGATACCCTGTTTATGAGGAAAACACAGGATTATGTGACGTTTTACTCCCTAAATCCCTGGATGATTATCCTCGAACCGACGGTGGTTCCGAGGTCTCCAAGGGAACGCACCGATACAATAACTTACCTGCAACTGTTTTAACCATCTCCTTCGCCTGATCACATGGCATAAAATTGAAGATCTTACGTATGTAAAATTTAACTTTTTAAGTTTCTCTCTATATGCGTCGTTTCTGTATCAATATTTCCATTGTAACAGTAACTCCTTTTTGTGATTCAACATGATAAGTAAGGTGGACATATAAGGTCAGATATTATGAGTTAAAGATACTAATAAAGGAAACATAATGCATCTATAATTAATTGCTTGTTATTGGCTGTGTTACTATATTAGTGCTACTCTTATTAAATTAAAGCCTTAATAAATAACTAAACAGATAATAATTCTGTTTAAAATTCATTCAGAAATCTTTAGCGAGTAGCTTTAAAATATTATTTAAGCAAAACAACAACGAACAAAGCGCAGAGAAAGAGCCGTGTGCGAAGCGAGTGGAGATTTTGATAATAATGAAGTAAATATTTACATGCAGCTCTGTGATTTTAATGAACCGAGTGAAGTATAAAGCGCATTATTATTTGGCATCAGACAAGTCGGATAGCTCATGCGGTTATTACAATGAAAGTCTACACATTTTCTGTAATAACTTACAATAGCATTATAAATAAGAACTAAATATAATAGAGATGATCTTACTGACTACGGAGTATTTATTCCATTAGCGATCTAGTTTTTTTGACGTGGTGAAAAGTCTATGCATATTCACCTCTAAGAGGGCTGAGAGCCTAATTAGACTCGGATTACGGTGGTCGCCAACAGCGCGAACGAGGGGTCACGGGATCTCTGTTCGGAACATAATCCTGTCCCTTGTATTGCTTGCTAGTCCGTCCTTAGATAACCTTGGGCCATTAACCTCCTACTCAGGGCTGCTTTGTAGTCGCACGAGATAAATTTGGTGAAAACAAATAATAATTTTCTTAAGTACTAACCTAATTAGGTAAAAATGTGGGCATGGAAAACACGTGACCTTAATAAAATAAATGCAAAAAATATTATACCCTTTTTTACTAAATCAATAAAAGTTATAACTAAAAGACAAAGATATAAGAAAGATAAGTAAACTATTTTTACGTCCGGCCGCCTGCCTGACGCATCCTCGGCCTTAACTAGACACAAGTAAACTACTTTGCAGTAACTTATTCCTTTTAAAACAAATGCTAGTTAGAGAAGTAGTCCGATGTCCTAGGTGAACGACGACCCCGGACCCCGGCAATGCGACGCAACGCCTACGCGTACTTTGCAGCCATAATTAGCCAGGCGTCAAGTCACATTACCGCGTTTCGTCAATCACTTAGGACAACGGGTTAAAACGACACATACTAAAGAAGACGTAATAGGCTGGATGACATAACGACAGAAAAAAAAATAGCATAGGTATATACTCAGCTACTCGTGCAAAGCCGGGGTGGGTCGCTAGTCAATTATAAAAATAATAAAACTTTTTAACATGAAATAGTAACATGTTAAAACAACACGCACTGAATGAAGATTTGGACCGTCGAGTGAGCGCCGCGGCGGGTAATGATTTAGATACCTAAATTGTGTTTGAATTAAACGTTATGGAGGCTGCTTCTGAGCTGTGATGCATTCGCACGACGAGTATTTGAATAGGTTTTAGTTATTTTCCGTTCGAATCATTGCCAAATGGTTATATATAGAAAAGGAGAACCTGACTGATATATCTACCAACTCAGAGACGTATATTACCAATCTTGTCGGTATAAATTTTCCTAGAACGTCCCCTACCAACACACTTTCGTGACATAAATTTTGCGTTGTAAATCTTCCTTCATTTATCCTTTCAACATATGCCAGTTCTCCGAACGTTCTCTTTTAAACCATTGTTTCCTTACAATGCTATATCTAATCCTATTTCTAATTCAGTGTCACACTTAGAATCTTATAAAAAAATTATGATATTTGGATTACTAATACACTGAGCGGATGGGGATGTGGCCAGCCATTTGCCACGGTTGCCACTGCGGTTGACAGCGTGTGGACAGCCGCAATGCGGCGCTGTCTATGCCGCGATCCGCACATTACATATACGAGTAATAACCGCAGAAGTCGGGCGGCAGCCGCATTCGCCACCGCCGTAATACAAATTAAAAACTGTTTTTTTATACATATTATTGACTTCGTCTGAGCGCGTTGCGGCTAGTCTTTGACTTTCATATCATAGGCGTTCGTCTCAGTCTCTGCGGACCTCATTACACCACGGGCTCGGCTATCGGTCTCTTCTTACACCTTAATATGTGAGTACCGAGATTTATAACCCTTAACCTCTGTCGAATACCACATTTATTATTTAAGTAAACTTTAAACCCTGTATGAATACAGCCTGTTTTAAATATTAAAGCGACCGAAAATAGTAATCTTGACCAACAATATACCCTTACTGTATGAAGTTTTTGTAGGTTTTTTTTATTAATTTTTATCATAGACAAAAGTTTTAATTAAAATATATAGCATATTAAAGTTATGATTTTTGACAGGTTAGTAAGATTTTCTTTATTAATTTATTTATTTATTTAAACTGTATAAACGTATGCTAAGAGTAGTTAGAATAACTTTATCAGATATAGATCAGACCAGATCATTCAATAATAATGTAGACAGTAGCAGTAATGTTGGACCGATTCTGTAGATGCCTCTTAAAAGCAAATAGTGACAGAAAATGGTAATACCTTCCGATATATATATGAGGTTGCTATTTTGTTCCATTCTACCAGAAAAAAAATGGATTTTAAAAATGCCACTATAACTTCAAAGTAGAGGGGCGAAATCGGAAATGAATATTCACGTCACAATTATACCTAATTGTTTGATACATTCGCACTTCACCCTCGCTCCCTCTTAGTGGTATGAAGACCATTGATTGTCACGCAACCACTATTGCCTATTATCCTTAGATTGACATCAAATTCAATTCACTTTAAGCCACTAAAACCAATTGTCTTCTATAATTAAAGGAAACACCAGTGTTTCATGTTTCCTATATCTTGATTTATATGTAATGTTTAAACAGTGTGATAACGCAAATTGCAATGCCTTTTCCGATTGGGGAACGCTAATTGTGCCTATATCACTGTTATACATTCACGAATTAGTATGATCGGTATCGTCATCATTGTTATAATTATCATCCTCAGTACCAGTTTTAACAGTGGCAGAGCCCGCAACAACAACATCTGTTCCACGAATGGGTCGGCTAAACCGGTGAAATACTACAACCTCACAGAAGATAGGCGTGAAGTAGAAGTATGCTTCTGTGTTTCGTCTGACTAGTGAGGTACCGGAGGCCTACCTTCAGTCCTCTTCCATTTTTCTTTCTTTCCTAATAAGGATAAGATGGAAAGGGGAAGAGGATTAGACAGGGAGAGTATGAATAGGAGAAGGAAATCACTTTCCTGTCTATCCCATCTGTCCATTAAAGGTACGTAACTCATGTGCGACTCATTTGCTTGTTGCGGTTGTCTAGCGGTCACTTAACATCAGGTGACCCGCTTGTTCGTTTGTCATCTTTTCAATAAAAAAAAAAACTAAAAACGACGTTTTGTTTATAACTAAGTGTTTTTATATTCACATTAGAATTTCTACGCAATTGTTGAGTCAAAACTTATATTAAAGGGGTAGAACGCAAGTCCTCAGTTAAATACAAGATTATGTATGAATCTTCTAACTATTTTCTAGAGATTGAAGCAAGAATAACACAATATTTATTATATTACAAAGTTACTTAAGCCACCGGTCACGAAAGTGGTTGTTTTAACAACATACAATTAATACGGTATGTATAATTGGCTTTCAATTCTGTTTACATCTTTTAAATTGATTAAACATAAAAATACGTTTCATTTATTTGACAACAGATGGCACTCTTTTTCGCCAAGAAATCAATAATATTTTTTTTTATGGAAATAGGTGGCAAACGAGCAAGCCGGTCACCTGATGTTAAGTGACCGCTACCCATGGGCAAACAAGCAAATGGTCGCAGATGCGTTGCCTACCTTTAAAGGACAGAGGAGATAGACTGTAAAAGGATATTTCCTTCTCCCATTCATAGGGTATGATCCGACCCCGTCCAATCCTCTTCCCCTTCCCATCCTATCCTTATTAGGAAAGAATGGGAAAGGGAAGAGGACTGATATTGGG
>DWTW01002581.1:0-10848 GCA_018246275.1 Papilio slateri
GTCTCGTTCCAGTACCAGTATTAGTCAGTCTGAAATAGTGACTGTTCGTTCCTCGCGCCGCTGACCTCCGCTCTATATAAGTCGCGTTTTATTTCACCTTGGCCTAGGGATTCCAGTATAGTAAAGTGTAATGTACAGTCATGGTATTTCACCGGTCGAGCCGGCCCATTCGTGCAACAGATGTTGTTGTTGCGGGCTCTACCACTGTATACAATACAAGGCAGTCGATTACTGTACATTCGCTGCTCACCACTCGGATCCGAGTGAGGCGAGTCCATAGTAGCGATGCCTCCCATCCTCCCTCGAATCCGATCCAGCCGTTAATTTTAAAAAAATATTCTCGGATCCGCGTGTTCTGCACCTGGCGTGCTGTGTGCCGATTTTTTCTTATTAAAATAATATTATAATAATAACAATATACATTGATCTATATTTTCAAACATCATATTACATATACTTAATCAAAATTCGCCTTAAAAAAATTTGATTCCCGGCTATTGGATGTAAACAAAGGAACCCATCCAGAAACCGCGCCCACGAGAATGGATACCCACTATCACCGATGCGCGAACAAGCGAGTTGTTTTTGATAAACATTATATCAGCAATAAAGTTTCCATTGAATGGAACGTATCTAAAAATAATACGTTATCGTTTTCCTCAACGATTGTATTTTGTATGGACAAACAACGGTTGCGTACTGTCAGTTTAATGTGTCATCTGTGCATACTACTGCAGGTCTCATTGTATACTATTTACAAGAGTTGTTTATCCACTTCGCGACATTACCTGTGAGATAACCTTCTGAATTCTTCCCATCCAATCATTTTTCGTCATCTTCACGAGATCATCGCTGTATCTGGAAAGAGTTTGACACCATAAGAACTTTTGTTGCCCTTTTCTATCTCCAACGTTATTTGTCTTTAATTATAATTGGCGGTTAAGTCTATTTTGGATGGAAATCTAGAAATCCATTTTTGATTACAGAGAGAGAATTACGTAACAATTTTTTAGACTACATGAAATATTAGTATATTTATTTCAGTAGTCTAAAAAATCGTTAATAGTACTAGTGTACTATTTATATTTACTATATAGTACTATTTTAAGTAACCAATATAAAATAATAAACTGAATAGGGAAGTACACAGCCGATGGAAAGAGAAAATATAACAGAAATAATCTGCATTTCGAACAAACAGATTTCGTATGATAAACGGTTATATAGGTCATAAAGGTGACTTCGCGTTGACGAAGTTGTTATTTTTTGTTAAATTACTGACGCACTGATATGAGTTAAATTGAAGTAATTATCACCGATTAGCTTACATTTAACAGTAATTAACTCTGCTATCTTCTACTTTGAGAGAAACATTTTACTGTAGCCATAAGGAACACATTTATTCGATTTTAAAGCAAATTTACTCGTCGGTTTGCGAGGTATTGATACTCACTTGATAGCAAATAATGTCCATACCTATCCAAAATTTCTAAATACTCAAGATTACCTAGTTTGGTCGGAAATATTGTTGCAACTTACAAATTTCTGATTTGGAAATTCAAATTTAGAACGCGTTTATTGCTGTAGAAACTTTGTTCGAATTCCCTCCGATCCACATATTTTTCGAGGTTAGTAATAAATAAAATAATATAGGGAGTGCCCAAGAAGATAAACTTGCAAGTAAGTGAAAGAAGTTAATAAAATTAAAAGGGGTCATACAAGACGAAGAAATAAGTAATTATCTTTTTCTAATTCAATACTGCTTTACTTAATATATAACTGTAGTTACAAATTTTAAATAATATATAAGTATAACAAATTCCTTTATATTAAGTCACGTCTTGTGTTTTTTTATTAGAATTGAGCGACTATAGCTACAATTAGGTTTTGGAGTCCACTCCATGAAGGGGGGGAGTACAGACCGATTTTTGTTCAGTAAGAGGTCAACGTCAATGATGATAATAAATTACAAGTATTATTTCATCAAAAATAAATATATTAGAAATACCTGTTATCGTAAACTGTTATCAATACGTCAAGTGGTATCGTAGATAATGCAAAAGAAAAAAACCTTGTTATATTATTTTTAGCAAGTTATTCCGAGAAATGTAGCGCGAATAGTTAGTTATCATTCGAAAACCGAACACTATCGAATCTATTTTTTCCCTAGTACTTTTATTTGTGTGTTATTTATATCCATCATTCATCTTTTAAGTTTATATTAATTTCATCATACTTCTAGAAAATAAACACCCGTGAATATTTTACGCTGAAACAAAATACGTTTTTATTATTTAACCCGCTTTCCTGTTGACAGATTAATCTGATATTTTTGTTGTGATGACAATACAATAAAATATATTCAGTATCATTGAAAATCCAATATGGCCGCCAACAAAATATCCAATTCATATATTTTCAAACCACCTTAACACGGGTATCAAATGAAAGGGCACGACTAGTAAAATACACAGCAACGAAATAAAAACTTAAAAATAAAATAAGTTTTTTGTCTAATGTAACGTTTTTATTAAAAAGAAAGATTATTATATGAAGTAGATAATGTACTAAGAGCTAAAAAATAATTATGTAGGCCCTAGGGCTGACTGTTGATGAAATTTCACGCGCCCCATGATTTCATTTTTGAGCCTGACCAATACAGTAGATTGCTATGGAGAGTTGTATGATAACTGGTACCTAGGACCTACCTTATTAGTACATTATCTACTTCATTATTATCTTTCTTTTCAATAAAAACCGTTTAATTAAAAAAAACCTGTTCTATGTATTTCTAATATTCAAGTGTGTAAGAAATGACTTTAGTACATCGTAGCCTCTAACAGATGGCGTTGGAAATATCGTTCGAAATATTTTCTGTACGTCTTAACGTTGATACAGTGAGATCGCCGCTGTATTTTATTTTTATTAAACTTTGATATCCGACAACCCTAGGTGTTGCTGGGTGGAGAACTGACATCGTTATTCACCAATTATAATAAAGTAATTTGATTGTTTACCGCTTAAAAGGGTAACGGTTTTTACATCACATGTTAATCCATAGATTATATGTATATCAGGTATATACGAATTATGCATGACACAGGTGATTTACTAAGCTTGTCTGTCACCATTGATTTATGCATTTCGTCATTTCCGCTCAATGACAGTCCTGTCAGATAACACCACCCATTTCACAATTTATTTCATCACTTTCTAATTTATGTGGAATATTGTATTTTTGCGCCTGCTTAATCTACATTATAAATCTATTAACATAATTCAAATAGTTTACCTAAAATTCCATTAAAATAAAACTAAAAAATAGTTTAAAGAAACTATTTTTTATTTTTATTACGAAATCGTGATAAAAAATTCTAAAGCTTTACGCTAGATGACGTGGTAACAGGCAGAGCTTTTTTGAGCCTCTTGTTTGTAATTTCTTTCAAAAGATGGCGATACGTGTATTAGTTTTGAAACTATCTTTGTATTCTGATACGGAAAAAAATTGGATTCGAATAATGAGACATGTTTAGAATATATTAATCTATTGTTGCTATATAAAAACAGTTTCATGTAAAATATATATAATATACGTTTATAAAAATATAAAGCATCTTAGTAGAGTTAACGCCGTTGAGATGCGATCCTTAAGAAGTATGTTAGGCGTGACTTTGAATGATAGGATTAAAAAAAAAGCGTTATAAGGGAAAAGTGTGGTTTAATAGTGAATGACTAAGATTGAGAAAGGTATGCTTCAGTGGCTCAGGCATGTTGAAGGAATGAAAAGAGTGTAACATGACAAAATATGTTGCAAAAAATAGTGGCAGTGTTAGTACGGGACTTCCGACTTGATAAATTTATATCGATTAGATTAGTGGCATACTAAAGAAAGGCGATATAAGGAGTACCTACCCGTAACCGACGAGCATGAATGTGTAGATGTTTGGAAGTAGAGGAAGCCCGAGAGGTGGACCTGGTGGAAATTCGTAATCTCTGCCGACCCCTCTGGGTTACGGGTACGTATCGTGAGCAAGCGCATATATATATATATATATAAACAATCTGTACAAAATCATTCCTTCTAAGTGGGTCTTGTTATTTACGTAATAACACTAGTACAGTAGGCAAGGAAATATAGTTAAATTTATTATGATCTGTACAGATATAGATACAGATAAAAATAAATTTAAAGTGAAATTGAATGTTTTAAATAGTTTTCCTATATAGATTTTCATAATATTACCTTAATTGGCTTACTGTTTGTTACTTTTTAATCTGAAATTTTTTTTTAAATTTATTAGCAATAAAAAAGATCATTTATCGCAAGTGATAAATGATGTTTTTTTTATTGCTAATTAAATGTAACAAACTACCTACTTCTATTTACCTGTAAGGAAGTGAAACTTCTATACATTCAATATAGTAAAATTGGTCCTTAGGGAAAAGGTCGCGATAGGTGTATATATTTTCCTTGAAATAAAAGAGCATTTAAATCATGAGATAATTAGATGACTGTCTTTAGTAGGCATCTATATTCTTCACAGATAAGGAAAAAAGTACGGATGCTTCGTCACCTAAGAAACTAATACCTTACTCGTCTGAGGTAAGAAATCAGGGGATAAAAAAAATTGTATACTAGTTAACTACACTTGAGATTAGGATTATAGGAAATAAGTTAAGAACTATAATGCTATTTATTTGTCAGTGGAGTAATTTATATGAGCGTACGAAAGCTGATAGTTAAACAAATTATTTTTATGTTTTAATTTCCATTTGTCGACTTTTATCATTGATTTGAAGTGGATTCTTTGGCAACGTTAATGATTACATAAAGAACGTACCAACAGTGAGATGGACTATTACGCGGTAACATTTTTATGTATTATATTATGTGAAGGCATGGATCCTTCGAGTATGACTACAGCTGAGAAACGTCAGCTTAAAAGAGAAGATGCACAATATGCCATTTTTTATATTGGTTCAGAAATCATATTTTAATATACGTCTGAATCTGCTTTTCATCCATGAGTTATTTCAAAAGAGGTACGTGCCGTCATCTGTTTTCTCTCTGGAAATCCCGTTTATTTTTTCTCGTGGTTTTTGTCATACGAGTAAAATACGTCGAGCAAAAACATCCACGGGTGTGACCGATTCATCGGCAGGTTATCAGGTATTGCAAGTGTAGTACTATCCGTGATAGGGTGGTTTTAATAACCCTAGCTAGGTAGAGTATGACAATTCTTATTATTATCAAAACTTTTAAAAATAAATAATTATTTATATAATTATTTAATGTTTGTAGTGGAAACATCAATTAGATTAAATATTACTAACGCTGTAATTATTTAATTTGTGAAATTTTACATTAATTAAACTTCAATAATAATTTTCACTCACGTGATCATGACAGTCTTTTCGAGAATTGCCATAAAAGCAAATAATTCTGTAAAGTTGGTGGTTAGCAGAGAGCAAGTAGCTCGACGGCGGTGCGTGAGTGTCTGTGCCCTGTAAACAGGAAAGTTACCGAGCACGCCGTGTCATAGGTCCGCGCCCTTAACCTCCTTTAATATTTATCGTATTGTCTACAAAGTATTGTTTGTATACACAGCGCCCACATTCTCACAAACATTACGTGATGTATAACCAACGGTCAGCAATGTTATGGAATTGTTCAAGTCATAATAATGTAATTGTCCTGTATAGAAAAATGAAAAAATGTTCTTTCTCCTTTCATATTGTCTTTTGATAGTAATTAATTTAGTGTATAAAGGTTGCAATAGGAATAGGTAATAAAAATCAGAAATATGTTTGCATAATAATCCTTTTATTAATTTACTCTTTCGTATGTGTTCACATGTTTGTGAAATCTTTTCAACGATAAAAAATAACAATCCGAACCCACTCAAAGTCGGGCAAGGCTCGATACATCTCTTAATTTAAACAATAATATTAACTCTTTTAATATCACAAGATTACTTAAAAAACTATTTCAATTAAAGCTGTCGAGTTTAACTTACGAACTAGGATTTTAAAAGATTAACACTAAATAACTGTGAGATCTAAGAGTCTTCATGTTTCCACATATCACTAAACTTATGGATCGGGCGGACACTTGAGAGCGCGTGCGACTCCGAGCGGTGCTGGAACAGATGTGACCGTGGAGCCGGGTCCGCCAGCTCCTAGCACCGCCGTTTACCAGGGCCGCCACACTGCTGGTGTCTTAAGGCTGGAGTTGGTCGTGCAGTCCAGGGGCACGGCCGTGTGCATCGGAACCGGAGATGCAGGCGGCGACGGGGTCACGTAGCCGGACGAGGAAGACACGGTGGAGAGCGCGGGGCTGGGCGGGCTCGCTGGCGGGGTCTCGGTGCCGGCGGCAGCGCGCTGCATGTCGTTTAGTCTGTGACCGAGGTGCGTCATTAGCTGCGTGCCCAACCTCACGTCCACGCCGGGGATCGAAGCCAAGCACCGAGACACCTCGTTGGCCGCGTGGGTAAATCCGGCCCGGAAGCGGTCGGCATCGATTGTCGGGTTGAGGGACAGTCTGCGCTGGCGGCGAAGCTTGTGCAAGTGTCGCACGGTCAATTCCAAAATATCAGCCTTCTCCAACTTGGCGACATTTTCGCCCTCCGACTGGAGAGCACTGACCATCAGCTCCTTGAGTTCGTCGAGGCAGCGGTTGATGCGAGCGCGCCTCTTGCGCTCGAGCATCGGTTTCATCACTTTGCGATATTGATAAGTGCGCGAGACGGGCTGCGGGCCGTCGTCCGCGAGAGAATACGCGATCTCGTAAGACATGTTTGTAAAGAATTGTTGTAAGTTGGTAAGTGTGCGTTAGCGCCGAGCGTCGAACGCGGAATGCGCTCAAACGGCCGGGCGGGGGCTTATATAGGGGGCTGAGGGCGCGCGATCGTGGGAACGCACGGAGCCGCCGAGTTCCCACACGCGCCACCTGTGCAACGCAGCTGCCGGCGGGCGCGGGCGGGGCGCGCGGGGGGCCACGCGCTCGCCGCGCGTGCGCGCAGTAAACAATCGCCGGCGCGCACGCCGCGCCGCGACGCCACGCTCGGTAATTGTTCGCGCGCCGACCGGCGACGATCCCGACCTGATACCTAGTTAGATCACGCTCCGCGACTTCCATTCGTGCACTAGAAAGTTGCGCTTTGACATTTATACCTGTACATTTTTTTTCACAGCTACACTTGTTAATGTAGATAGATAATCAAAACTACAATATTATACATAAAATACGTATTGAATATCTAACATCATGAAACTGGAGATATTGATTGTGTCATCACATTTTTTTAAATATTGATTGCGACTATTTGCCTGAGAAGATGTCCTTAAGCCTCTGTAAAATATAACTTAGCGCAACAAGAGTTCCGTTGCGGAAATCTCGCCTTGAGTAGTATGATAGGATCCGGCTCAAGCCGAAACTTCCTTAGCGGTGCTCTAGAACTAACGCTGTGTTTTCCTTTATAGTGTGAAGATTCGAAAGTGCTCGAGAGGGTCGACACTTAGCTCGATCAATTCCTTTGGATTAGACTTACAAGATCCTGCTATTGGCATTATAGAAACACCAATTGCATTTTCGGAAGCTGTGCACGATACGTGCCACGATAGCATAAATTTATTATAAACTTTCAATATAGTGCCAGTAAGATATTTTTTCGAATACATGGAATTTTACTTCACGATGTCTTCCTGTGGGTACTTTGGAACACTTGAGCAATTGTAAATGCTGAATTTATCTTTAGAAATTCACTTCAGCATTTTACTAGCAATCGAATCAGGCTACTGTTTATTTCACCTCTTAACGGTTTGAGTTTATCGATCGATCAACCGATATAGAAATTTGTAACTGACTTTGATTAATATTATTTCCGGTTTGAATGTAAATCTATTTATTGAATGGGCATCAATTCTATTGAAGCTACTATTTCATTGCACTAATTATAGTTACATATAATTAAGAACTGGCTCTCTCGTGGTGGCGCAAGGCGCCATTGGCGCCATCAGTCAAGCGATGGACGGCCACAATGGCGGCCGTCAATTATAAGCCCGCCTCTAGACGCCACTGTTTGTATTCATCAATCACGGATTACGTTCTGTACTAATTATTGAAAGATAAAATTACACTTCGAGACTGACAGACAAGACCGCCGACCGATCCAAATGTCATCGGATTTTACTAGTTCATATGGATTATTTAGATTATTGAACTTTTTTCTTGAAATTGCGTACGGAGTAATTTATTCCCCGTAACGTCTAAGCTGGTAAATATTATAGTTAGTAGTAATAGGTTAACGTCTACGTCTTACGATTATATTGATTTTATTTGTGCATAGATGCTTAATGTAATCAATAGAATGGGTCATGGTTATTTTAGAGCACAGAAATTGTATCTTGTTTGTATTGATTAAGTCAACCTGTGAAGCCGTGCTAGGTTAAATAATATGAAAGCAACTTTTATATTTACAGTTTTGAATTAGACACTAACTAGGTCTTGGCGGGATGTCGTTAACTGTCGGTAGCTGATAGGTAATGGTATTACTCAAAGGTGAATACGATCGAGTAGGCGGTCGCCTACGCGGTCCCCGGGTGAGAAATTGACCGCAGCGACCGGTATCAGAGAGCCGGTAACGTGCCGCATAAGTACCGACTGAGCACCCACTTTCTCCCATACACCCACTGGTATTATCTTTATTGCCGCCTTGTCGATGGTTCACAGGCGCAAACAGAGACAAAAAAAAACTCGACTGACGTGCGCACACAGATAATGACAGCGAGTTGTTTTTTTTATGCTAATCTGCCGAGTGCAATACTGCCACTTAGGTACTATTCATCTCTTTATTTAGAAGAAAATACATACTATAATTAATATGATTGAATAAAACACTTTTTTATTTTATAAGTTCTCATTTCTATTTATACTTTTTAAAAATATATTTTATGGCCATTTTCAAATAAGCCAGGGATTTAATTTATTTTTCAAAATTCCGATATTTTCATTAATTTAATTTTTTAAATTAACTAATATAATTTTGGTAATAATTCAATTAATTTGAATCCGATCTGAGATTTTAAAGTGCAACAGTATAATATCTGGTACAGATTAGGATTTGATGGTCATTTCAAAATGTTGTAACAAAATGGTTTATAAAAATATGGATAAAAAACTGTGTCTATATATCTTGAGGGAAGAAATCAGTTTTTAATTGTACACCTGATGAACTGATATCAATGGAAGTTTTCCAACAAATTTTATTGTGTACCAAATAATTGCCTTTGTTACTGGATAAGTAAATTGACTATAAATATAATATTATCTGTACATATAAATAAAATTATAATTGTAACGTAAATAATAGGGACAATGGCGATCGTAAAGACTAAATTGCTTGACCACACGTCACTGGAGTTTATTTGCCAGATTGCAATCCAATTGCCCCATCTTACAATGGAGTCAAGTTTCCGATATTTTAATATACATAGCCTCGCTTTATTCTATTGAAGTTTTGTCGTTGGTATGGGTTTATTCCAATTTTCACTCGAGGTTTCATGATTTGGGGGTTGGCCCTTCCGAGGTTTAGATACGAGTACCTGTCTTTTAACTTAATATTGGTATAATAAATATATTTCTTAAATGTTAGAACACATTTTGGTAACTATACAGGATAAGATATCGCCACTTTAATGACTTTATTGGAACGAAATTACGAAAAAAGGCTATAACGTCGTAAAAAAAGGCAGATTTTTACGACGTTATAGCATTTTTTTAATTACGTTGTAATTATAAATTATAATGTGATTTCTTTGGCAATTCAAAGCAATAATTAAGTCGTTATTTAACTCAAGGATAATTATGATAATTTTGTACAATTATAATAAAAAATATAATGTCACTATCATTAAGTACACATACATTTGCGTCAGTGGTACGTCACAGTCATAGGACAGTAATGCTATTCTAGTAGTCATTAAATTGTTTAGAGAGATTTTTTTTAATGTTTACTTAGAAACTTGATTATTTGAGATAAGCTCTAAACATTAGACTTAAACACTAATGTAACCAAACTAAAACCGAATTACCATTACTTACAAACGTACATAAGACGTAAAAAAAGAAAATAAAAAACCTGACTACCTACGACTGTAATGGAATATTGCTACGCACAGAAGTTTTCTTTATAGAAGAAGGTGTCAAACGAGCATCTGATGTTAAGTGACCGCTACCCATAGGCATCTACAACACGCTAATGATTTGCACATGCGTTGCCCATCTTTAATCGACAGAGGTAGAGATAAAAAGAGAAAGAATATTTCCTTTTCCTATCCACCCACTGCCCCGTAAAAATCCGCTTCTCCTTCTCATTCTTTCCTTATTTGAAAAGAATGTGAAGATAGGACTAGAATTAAGCCTCCGGCACCTCACTCATCAGAACGTAACAGAATACTTCTAATTCACGCTTATCTTCTGTGAGGTCGTGGTATTTCATCGATCAAGCCGGCCCATTCGTGCAACAGATGTTGTTGTTGCGGTCTCTACCGCTCTTTAAAATGTATAACATAAATTGCCTGATAACATTTTACTCATGCTTTATACTTTATACTGAACGAACGATGTAAATGAATGATGTGAATAACTTTTAGACACAGTGCTCTGCATAAAATCCATGAGTGACATGCGTCACCTCGGATTAGAAAAGGCACGTGTCAAGACAAGTGTAATTATGCTGGCGTACGTGCGGCGTAACATATAATCAGCTGACGTCATTTAATACAGATAAGATATTTCTGCTTGATATCCGAAATTGAGGAATATTATGTTGTCGTAAGATTTATGTG
>DWTW01002582.1:0-10848 GCA_018246275.1 Papilio slateri
GATTTTCAATCCGTGAGACGGTTTGGTGAATTTGTTGTGTGAAATTAATATTTTTTTAATATGAAAATGTAATTATGCTTAAATAAATATTAACTACGAATGAAGAAAAATCCATCTAGGTCTTTATTATTAGGTAGATTAGAAAGTTCGTATCTATAGCTCTTTTCTCACTTTATTATTATATACCTTTGAAACTTTTATTTATGTTTAATGATTAGCATATTTCACAACATTATTGCAATTGGTAACGGCTTAATCAGATATTTGTAGCATAAAATGGTGTTAAATTTACATTTAAATACGATTACATCGATCGAATGAATTAAATGATGTATATTAAAAATTTTCAGAAGTAAATCATGCTGGAATTACCTCGTATAACGAGAGCTCTAAGAGCACACACCCAACTGGATAAACCGCGCTGCTTAAAACCTCCAACTGACTTACAAATCATCAATCAGACAGTCCAGCAAAGGTATTGAATAATGTTTTGTTACTCTAAAAAAATGTTGTACATGTATTCTCATTTTGAAGTTACCTTCAATACTGGCTGACTCAATATAAAATTTATGTTTTTAATTATGATCTTGTACTACGTTGAAAATCAAAATTGTAAAAAATTAAAATAATATCTTTCCCTTCATTGTATCAAGTTTCTGATTTTTTGGATATCATTTAGTACTATTTAATTATAAATTTATATTGTTAATTTCTGTGTATGTTTTAAATTTCCTTTCCTTCCATTCCTTAAATTAACTTCTTTGTTAGGCTTAATAGAAAATAAATCAGTGTTGATTTGAGAAAATTTTATAAGTAATATATTGGTATAATAAAAATAAACTTATCTCTCTTCATAATTTTTAATAATTATAATCTTAACCAAAGGTATAAAAGTTATGTGGATATCTACAACTATGTCAAGGGAAATGAGGCAAACTCTGTCTTCTTGCTAAAGTGTCTGGATGAACTGAAGGAATCATGCAAACTTCTCACTGGGGACCAGTCAGATGAGATAATTGACGATGCTGCGGTACTCACACTCAGGATGTTCTTGGACCATGACATTGTTATGCTAAAACATCTTTCCCAGCTTCGGCAGATATTTGGAACAGTAGTCTCTAGCACAGCAAACAAGATTTGTCAGGTAAAAATTACTATAAAATAATTAAATAGTCTGTAGATACTTTCCAAATGAAAATTTATACCGGGTGTCTGCAAGTTCATAACATGACAAAAACAAGGGGAAATTAGATTGATGTGTCAATCAAATTGATAAGAACTGATGCATCAGATAAATAGAAATCATTATATTATTTCCTCATTGAGTCAATAACATTGTATTTTTCTCCTTGAATAATTTAAAACACACATTATGCAAGTCATCTGGGATTTTTTAATGGTCTCAAAGGTACTAAAATTAATATAAATTGACATAACACAGATTTATGTCTTATTAAATTTGATTTTGTTTTTCAGATTGTTACAAACATATCCAATAGTATAACAGAAGATACAAAAGAATACATTCGAAAAGAAACAAATGAATCTAACAAAGAGAATCTAAAGATCTGGGGTGACCACATACAATGCAACTATATTCCATATAAACCAGCAAAGAAGCCACTTACCAAGCTAACAAAAAAACCAGCCACATCCAGTTCATTTGTTACAGATTTCTCAATGAAGTATACCAATGATAGAGTTAAAATGGATAGCAGAAGTGTGATAAAACCCGAACCAATCTCGAAAGTAAGTAAAAGTCATAATAATATGTTGTACTTATAATCATATTTGCCCTGTTTGGCAACCCTAATTCTGCGGGCGTGCCCCTTTGTTACCTCGCATCTCTAGAAACAAGCCTAATCTGCCTTAGGAATAACCCACCTCCTTCCATAGTTTAACTGATTTACACATGCCTGTTGCAGAATCCTATCATGGTACTTTGTACCACTGTCACAGTTTAAGGACTTACATAGCTCCTACTGTTATTCCATATACATAAAATAACTGAGATATATTCTGGTATTTAAGGTTTGTTAATAAGTTACCAATTTACCAATGCACTTTCAAGTTATAATGTTTTTCTGTACTAATATTATAAACAGAATATAATGCTTGTTTGTTGTGCATAAACTCAAAAACTACTAAACCAATTAAAAAAATTCTACCCGAGCGAAGCTGGGGCAGATTACCAGTTCTATTTCAAAAATTACTGTATTATGTTCGTAATTTCTATTAATACACTATTCCAGTTTGGAAAAACTTGGCTGGAAACCAAAGTCCAAGGGCTATATGATAATGACAGCGGGATGTCCAGTGCCGACATTCTTCAGTCAATAATCACCTTACTGAACTCTCCAAGAAGTAATGATGATATGCAGAATGATCTCTTTGAACTGCTCGGTTTTGATAAATTTGAATTCATTCAGGAGATATTAGAACATAGACAGGAAATCATTGACAGCCTAAAAGCTCCTCCTGTGCAGCCTACAATATCAGAGAGTAAGTTTGTTTTCATTGAATATATAACCAAGCTCCCATCTTTGAGTATAATAGCTTTATAACCCCTTCAAATTGATAATACGCTGGGACCCTGTCAAATTAACATCGACATGACATCATCCGTAACTAAAATGCTAAATGGTACATTTTCAAAATAAAACCAAATATTTGTATAATATAAAATGTTTATTGATACATTTTAAAATGTAATCGAACAACTATGAAGTATTTTCCTGCTTATTTTAACACAAAGATTACAACAGTTATTGCATACATGATAACAATATGTAATATATATTAATACCATATGTACTTGATCTTTACCATATCTATACCATATCTAATATTTGATCTTCCAGTGAGATTTTGCATTGTTATGAATTGATGATAAACCATAAACTCAAAAGATGCACATTAAAAGCTAATATTTTTTTGTGAATATTCGCGTTTTTTACGGGAAAGACACCTAAGTAAAGTAATAAAAAAGTATTCAAGTAAACTAAAAGAAGAATGGTTTAATAATTATATCTGTGAACACAAAAGTTTTTTTTGACTCTGGCCACTCTGTTGTTTTGACATCCACTTATACTCTATTCTTATATCAAAACAGAATGATTTGTATGTTATTGAAAACATTATTTCTAATTAATCATACAGACTTCTTATTTATCATATAAATTTCTTTCTGTCCACAGTTGCTGCGATGCTGCCTGAAAACAAAATGCCACAATACCTATGTCAAGTGTCGGTACTATCTGAACAAGAGAAGATGTTAGCAAAGCTTGTTAGGAAAGAAGAAAAGAAGGCTAAGAATGTTAAGAAGGTAGAAGATGAGGAAGAAGAGCATGAAATTAATATTGCTCAGTTGCGAGCTAAAAGGTAATAATAAATATAACTTTATTCCATTAAGTTTTAACAGTGAATAGAAGGCATCTATTATTATCATCACCCTATGGTGCGATTCATAGGCGAGGCCTATGAATCGCTTCAAAGATCGGTCCTTTGCCACTCTCAACCAGCAGGCTTTCGCTACTTTGAACACATTCAAACCACCAGATGAAAGCATCTAAATGCAATTCGAGAGATTCACGATGTTTGTTTTTATAAACAATTAGTGTATCCTGCTTGCATCCTTTCTTCAAATGAAGAAATCAATTACAGGTTTTTGTAGTTAATACAAGTTTGCTGTATTAATTTTTACTTACAGAATATCAGAGCTATCAAAACCTGTGGTCCCATTTTCTTCAACAAAATCCGCCAACAAAATAGATCCAATATTGCAGAAAATATCATACTTTCAGACAAAAGTTCAATATCCTAATGTGTATGATTCTTCAATCGATGCGAAAAATTCAGCGGGTAAGTTTGGTATCCAATACGATTTCATATATAAGTTAAAAAACTGGAAAGACATATTATATGAGTAATTAATAACTTGATTCCCTATCAATTTTCGGCGTGTATTAGACGACTTTTTTTAGTTTAATACATTTTCATTTGTCAGGTTTCGTATCGGGCATGAAACTAATACTTCCTGAAAACGCGGTTAGAAAGGACAACAAGGAATATGAAGAAGTGACTATACCTAAAAATGAACCTGCACCTTTGCAGATTGGTAACAAGCGCGTACCGATTTCGGATTTAGACGAGGTACAATTATTAATGTGAAATTTAATATTGTTATTAAATTATCTGACGTTGAAGACTGCAATATCCGTTCACAATAAACGTCATTGGAGCCCCTCAGCACCCGACCCACACCGCCTCGCCTAGTCCGCCACCCTAGTTCACAGGCGGGCGATACCGTTTATGCTTATAACATTATCTCTCTCGATCACTCACTCGTTTACCGCACGGCGTCCACCCGGGGACCACCTATCGACAAATACTGGTCGCCGCATGGCCTGGCGGTGCTAGTTGTGTGCCGGGTGGGTCTAATAAGTTTTAGCCGACCTTAAGACCCCAATCCGTTCGTGATGACGTCATAGCGAGGTGCTTTTTACAATGTGCAGAAAAGTTTACGTCGTAAAATGATCTTATGAGTTTTGTCGGTCGCTGTAGAAGTCTTTGTTTCTACAGCGACCAACAAAGCTTCGTACACGTTCATACGTTAGTAAATTTTGATTTACACTTTACTCAAAATTACACACACGGTTTTTTTTATTATTTTCATTACAAGTTCCTTACAGATCGGTCAAATGGCGTTTGAAAACATCAAGGAGTTGAACCGCATACAGTCGGTCGTGTTCCAAACGGCGTACAACACGAACGAGAACCTACTCATTTGCGCGCCGACCGGCGCCGGCAAGACTAACATAGCGTTACTCACCGTCGTGCATCAGATTAAACAGCACATAGAAAACGATGTTATCATGAAGAATAAGTTCAAAGTAAGTAACTAAACCGTCAGTTTACTATACTAAAAAACATCGCATAAAACATGTTGTCATCTCTCTCTCCTTCTCTATAAAAAAAGCAGAGATGACAACATGTTTTAGGTGAATGTTTTCGACAGTCTAAACTCACAGTAAGAACAGCAGTAGCTCCCTTCCATATTAATTGATTTTATTTGTATTGAAATGTTCACAAGAGACCTTGTCTCTTGATAGAACGGAAAAGTTTTTCAAATGTGTAATAATTAAAAAACTACAAATCTAATCGAATAATCTCATTTACACCATACACTCAATACCCGTTTCGTTTATACGTTTCTTTGGCATAAGTCTAATAAATACGTATTTGTAGTAATAAACTGTAAAATCTTTGTTTCTTTCCCTTGTTCAAAACAGATAATCTACATAGCCCCTATGAAAGCGCTCGCTTCAGAAATGACCGCAAGTTTCGGGAGACGTTTACGCGGCCTAGGAATCGAGGTCAAGGAACTGACCGGTGATATGAAATTAACCAAGACTGAAGTCCAACAAACCCAGATGATTGTGACCACGCCTGAAAAATGGGATGTTGTTACCCGGAAGGGCGCAAGTAAGTGTTGTATTAAAAGTTAAAAAATTAAGTTGAATCTATCCTGAACTTCGTCAGTGTATAATTGCATCTAAATAATAATATAACTTTTTTTATGGATTACAGATATGGGAGATGGTGGCAAACGAGCAAGCGGTTCACCTGATGTTAAGTGACCGCTACCCATGGGCATCCGGAACAAGCAAATGAGTTGCGGATGCGTTGCCTACCTTTAATGGACAGGAAAAAGGATATTTTCTTTTCCTATCCATCCCCTACCCGTCCAATCCCTTTCCTCTTCCCATCTTATCCTTATTAGGAAAGGATGGGAAAGGGAAGAGGACTAAAATTGGGCATCCGGCACCTCACTCATCTAACGAAACGCAGAATATTTCTACTTCACGCCTGTTTTCTGTAAGATCATGGTATTTCACCACTAAATAATAGTAAACTGGCAAATAGTGAATTGATATTTTATTATGTTGAACTTTAAGTAAGAATGGATGAGAATCATAGGTTAGGTTCGTTAGGTTGGAAGTGGTACTTATACATAAAAATAATATCTTAAAAAGATGTATATTTTTAAACTTTCGTGGTTTTTACTAACATAAACGTAGTAAGAAACGGGATTATAACCACGATTGGGCCGTTTGAACTTCCGATATTCCGACGCAGCTGCATGTGTCCGCCCGTGACCTTGACGACGACGATACAAGCTTAAACGGCCCAATCATGGTAAGAATCTCGTTTCTTACGAACTTTATGTTCTTAAAAAGATGTTTATCAAAGAAAATAGGGATTGGTTACGGTTAACACGATTCGTCAAATTGCACATGGTTAGTTCAGTTTACGATTTACCGTCATTTTATAATATTTAGGTTAGTAAGAATGTAAAAACTGTCGTAAGTTTAGAATATGACGGCGACATTTATGATCTATAATTTGTCTCCTTTCACAGCCGATACTGAACTGGCGTCTATAGTGAAATTGCTCATAATAGACGAGGTTCACTTGCTGCACGGTGACAGGGGGCCGATCGTTGAAGCGATTGTCGCGAGGACGCTGCGACAAGTGGAATCCACTCAGAACATGATCCGAATTGTCGGTCTGTCTGCTACGTTGCCCAATTACGTCGATGTGGCCAGGTACACAAAAGTCTAGAATTTTTTATTATTTAACAATTAAAAATGCAATATGTTAGGACAGTCGCCCTGCTCATTAGTTGTAGCGCTTACTTAATTGTGTTCAAAACCATCCATTGTGGGAAAACAATAAACGACTGGTCGACAAAACAATATTTGTTTTGTCGACCAGTCGATTATCCTTGATCTTCCATATTTTATTTTACTGAATTAAAAAAAATGTTTTCTAATTTCTCGTTCGTCATTTCCTTTAGATTTCTTCGTGTAAATCCGAACATAGGTCTGTTTTTCTTCGACTCTCGGTTCCGCCCCGTGCCACTAGAACAACAGTTTATTGGCGTCAAAGAAACCGGCAGTGGTGGCGGATCACATCTTAGACAGGTTTGTTAATTTTAAAATTGAAACTGATGGGAGTAAATTCTAAAATAAACCGGCCAATAGACTAATTGAGTTTGTTGAATCGAGTCGTACACACATTCGCCTTCTCTTAATACCAACCAACCAACCTGTATATTGTTAATCGCAGACGTAATAACTGCTAACAGGATTTCATTCTAATGTACAGAGGTTAAACTATAACCCAATGCTTCCTTGATCATTTCCCGATGTAGTCCGTACTGCGGCTAGCTAACAGAGCAGAAAGTATATAAAAATATGTAAGTTAACTTAACTTCCTAGCAGACGGCAGCGAATTCGTCCACGTGAAATTCAAAAATCATCGTTCCAATATTACAGATGCAGACAATGAACGACATATGCTACGACAAAGCTGTAGAAATGGTGCAAAAAGGTCACCAAGTGATGGTCTTTGTGCACGCGCGTAACGCTACGCACCAAACTGCAATGATACTCAAAGAGATCGCACAAAAGAAGGGGCATCTGAAGCACTTCGAGCCGGAAGACTCGGGTGGTTTCTTGAAAGCGAAGAAGTCAATCAGTAGTAGCCCTAATAAACAGCTGGGAGAGTTATTCGCAGCTGGGTTCGCCTGTCACCATGCTGGTATGTTGAGGAGTGACAGGTTAGTGGACCAGACAATATTCATCCCTTTTACCTTTCCATTCTTTTTTCCTCTCTTTTCCTTTATTTACATCCTTTCTCTGCCCAGCACTGCTGGCAACGCATCTGATCTCATTTGATGCTATCCGTTGGCGTAACATCAGGTGAACCCATCCTCTATTTCACGCCTGTATTCTACGAGGTAGTGATACTCCACAGGTCGAGTAACATGAAACAGTTGGCCCTTTTCCCTTACATTGCTATTCGTAATACTATCACTCCCACCTAGCGTACTCCTCAGAAATTATTTATTATTTATACTAGCTGTGCCTCCTGATTTCGCTCGCCCGCGGTACACATCGTTCGGCCATGTATATACTTCTTTTGCGTTTTCTTTTCTGCTCGCCTCCTATGGATCGTAGCGCTATGATAATTAAAATATCCTATAACCTTCTGTAATTATTAGGTTGTCAAATGTAAAAAGAAGTTTTCAAATCCGATCGGTAGTTCCTAAGATTAGTGCGTTCAAACTAACTCTTCAGTTTTGTTATATTAGTATAGAATAAACAAACTAAATTTGCATTTTTACATATATGTTAAAATTTCAGGAACATGGTTGAGAAGTATTTCGCCGAAGGCTATACAAAGGTTTTGGTGTGCACGTCCACGCTCGCCTGGGGCGTCAACTTGCCAGCGCACGCTGTCATTATAAGGGTAACTATGACAAATTTGCACAAACCATATTTGTTATTTGTGTAAAGACAATGTAAAGACTACGTAAAGTAAAAACTATGTAAAGACATAGTATAAAACTAAGTCGCTTCCCGCCTGTACGCTTAGATCTTTAAAATAACACAACGAATTTCAACGCGGTTTTCATCAACTCAAAGATAGAATGATTCAAGGGGAAGGATAATATGTATTATATAATACATGCATATTATAGTAGAGAAAAGCTGAGAATTTCAAATAATTGTAATGTGATGTAAAAACAACAAACATACTTTTGTGCGCTTACATTGCAAGCGCTGGATAAACCTTCCGATATCGATCAAAATAATGTACTACGGAATTGTATACCTTAAAGAGATCTACAAAAAAAGTCTGCGATGACATATATCTATCTTTTAAGGATGGCTTACTATAACCATTCTAATTTCTAAAAAAATAGTCACGTATAATGGAAAGCTATTCGGACGGATACATATTAATCCTTATTAATTTAAATACGTAAGTTACTTTAAGCATTTCATGCTTAAAGCCCACACATGCCCACACAAAGTATGAAAAAAATAATAATAAAAGATACGAAAAGATCGTTGTCGCTGCATTCTATTAAAAAATCAAAATCGAATTCTAACTAAGAATATTCCAATAAATTACACTCATCTTTCAGGGTACAGAAATCTACGATCAGAACCATGGTACCTTCATGGATCTAAGTATACTGGACGTGCTACAAATATTCGGTCGCGCCGGCCGGCCGCAGTTCGACAAGTCCGGTACCGGCATCATCATCACCACCCACGACAAGCTCACACACTACTTGAAGTCCATGACCAATCAGTTCCCGATCGAGAGCAATTTCATCAATTTATTAGCTGACAATTTGAATGCAGAGGTATATATATAGAAATATTTTTGGAAGAAGCAATCACAAACGATCCACGTGATCTTAAGTGACTATCGCAACAAGCAAATAAATTGCAGATGCGTTCCTAGTCTTTATGTAGGGCAAAGAAGGAATGAAGAAGGGATAAAAAGAAGTTTTCATCTTTTATCATCTCTTTAGAAAAAAACTTGTCACAAGTCATAGTGGACGGTAGAGAGAGTGACGGTACATCGAACCATTTAGTACACGATTTCGCTGAGCTGGAGTGGTTCACAATAACGTTAGTAAAATCATTTTACGTAATTTAGTAACTAAACTGCCAGTGGGTATTATAATTGTCCCGATTTTATGTTTAAAAAGCAAATTAACAATTCCTTCAATTCCTTCTTTTAAAAGGCGTTATATTTTACCACCACTTTTTACTATTTTTACCCGACTTACCCAGGACGGTAGTGTTTTTTGCTGGTCTGTATTTATTTATGTATGTATTGTGCTCTCATATAGCCCTATAGGTCCTATAACACTTGACCTATTTTAAAGAGCGAGGTTTCATTAAATTCGTATTATTCCCTGGCGTGTCATAGGTAAAATGATATTGTGATGAATAATGATAATCATACAGTCAGCTAGGTTTTTTGATTTTGTTTAATTTGACTTGTTAAATAAGTAAGGAATTATTAATAAATTGTCTTGGTTTCAGGTGGCTCTTGGCACAGTGACTAATATCGACGAAGCCGTCGAGTGGTTGAGTTACACATACTTGTTTGTTCGAATGCGAATCAATCCACAGGTAGGTTAATTACTTTAAACAAATATATTTACTTTGTTTGCAACAATTTAAAAGTCTAAGGTTAATAGCAATACAATTACACCTAAGAAGGATTTAATAATAATAATATATCCATTTAATCCATCCAACAATACAGCACTATAAAGATAACCACAATTTCAAGTACAAAGAGAGAAAAAAAAACACACACACACTAAAATTTGACATTATTCTAAATTTCATAATTTTTTGTGGACACTGTTTGCACCTATGTACGTTGCCTAAGTACTTTTTTTTTCTTTGAGGGTTTTTTTTATATTACAAATAAGAATGTTTTGGCGGAGAGAATTAATTATAAAATGAACACCTTATTTCAATCAGGTATACGGATTGACGTACAGCGACGTGCAAGAGGAACCGATGCTGGAAACCAAACGTCGCGAGCTGATCACAGCCGCCGCCATGCAACTGGACCGCACTCTCATGCTGCGGTACAACGAGCGCACCGGCGACCTTAACATTACTGGTGAGTTTTGAATCTTGAGCTATGTTGACAGTGGTAGAGCCAGCAGCGATGGCAGCTGAGCCACCGCCAGCTGACCAAGGTATGACCAAATCACAGAATACAGGCTTGAAATAGGCATATTTATATTTGTGCGTTTCATCTCAAAAGTGTAGGTGCACCTTGCGGTCTTACAGTATCAACTTTTTAAATATTTGGACAAATCAAGTTTGTGATTTTGTGAAAATATAGCGGAACGTCAGCCGCAGCATGCTAATATGTAAAAGATTTATACGAACTAAATTAGATCATGATCCTTATATAATTTTAAATACCAACCTCGAGAATACTATGAGCGAATCC
>DWTW01002583.1:0-10848 GCA_018246275.1 Papilio slateri
ATCTTAGAGTCCCGACTAAGCAGTAAGGTCCGACAGTTCTGCTGTGCCATGTTTTGATAACTTACATTTTATTACTTTATAAGTTTTATACTTCATAACTTTTTAAATATTGAACTTAAGACCAGCTATTCTATAATATAACAAAACTTTAGTCCTGTTATTTGACTGGTAAATATTTTTAAAGGTTTTTCAAAGGACCAATCAAAATGCTGGGTTTTTGGCTCGCGTCGTATTTCGCCATTGTTGGCTTACTTTTATGAGCTCTACGTCCTTGCGCGCGTTGACGCCGTACATTGGCGCCGACAGACAGACGGACAAACAAAGGGTTGATTACTCATTTGCTTTGCTAACATTGAACGTTAAATGTTACTTTTATTTCACCTTGAGGTTGAACGTAATCCAAACGAAAGAGTCTCTCCCACGTTTATTCTTGGCCACATTATATCGTGATTCGTACGATGTTACCGTGTTACGAATGTAATTAACTTCAATTGACGTTAAAGCTTCTGTAATTACGCTTCATGTAAACAATTGAAGTGATATTTATGGCTAAGGGCAAAATTGTTTTTCCCTATATCGCCTCAAAATACGCAGCAGCGGAAATCTCAGTATAACTGGAGTTTCCGTCAAGATTGTTCATATCTTATAACAAAATATTTGTAATATCTATGATTCAAAATCTTTATGACTAAGATTTTGATTAAGGATTAGCTAAAAAATTGAAAACGTGATTAAAATAGTGTTTTTTTTTCAATAAAGTTGGATGTTTTGTTTGATTCATGTTAGTTTTTATGACTACAACATAGACGTTTTAGGAAATTCTTTAGGCACGACTTGCAATTAATAATGTTGATAATGATAAATTATAAAAAGTCCTACGGCGTTTCCTTATAAAAAATACGAGCCATCAACTGTAAAGTAATTGAACATCCCGACAGCTTCCTTTAATCAATAATAGATTATTCAACATAATTTTGTCTGGAGTAGGTCTGTTGACGCCTTGCACCGTGATTTTATCAAGTACTCGTTTATGGCTGGCGCCAACTTCTATTACATACGTACGGGTATATCTCATAGTCTGTTTAGACCAGTGCTTCTCAACCTTTTCATTTTATTGACAAAAAAATTGTGGAATAAATCGGTAATTATTTAGTGGCTCATTTTATCATATGATTTGTTTCATTAAAAGAAATAAGGACAGAAAAAATACACTTATACAGAAAAAACTTATGAATATGATTTTATTAAAATGGAAAATAAGTTCGCATGATTTTACCCCAATATGACGTTTAGATGCATTTCATTACATGAAAGAGAAAACGAGAAGAGACGTAGAAAGAGGAGAAAGAGAGCTCTATATTGTAAATCTTGAATAAACATAACTTTTATGAAAAAAATGTATTGATGTATTTTTTTGATATATTCTCTCTCTCTCCCTCTCTCCCTCTCTCCCTCCCTCTGTCACACACATATACAGACACATTTCTTCCTTATTTTTTTAAAGAAGTTTTACATTTATATCTTGTACGGTAATGCTCCTACAAATTTTTTATATATTTTTTTTAGGTTGACTTAGTGTTGCCTTAATCCCCGTGTGGTTCCCGGGCCACTGTTTAAGAATCACTGAATTAGACGAATAAATAAATACTTATTCTATTCAGTACAGATAGAGTCCACTTTCAATGTTTATAACGACTCTTCTTTTTGTTTCTGTTCCGATCCGAGGAGGCTACAGTATGCCTTAACGTTTTATAATAAAGTAGTATATCATTAGATGAATCTTTACACAAGCAATTTTCTACTGATTCCCGTTGCAGATTTACAAGCTGAAGGAATGTTGCTTTGCTATTTAAGATGAAAGATATGGTAAAGATATTTTTAGATGTAATATGTCTATGGGCAATAGAAAGAACTAAAGTTATGATTATTTTTGACCGGTACAATGTAGGAGCACTGTCTAGACGGCTCGTTGTTACAGTATTATGAATGGTTAAACGGTCGATTTACGATTTGACGATCGAAGTTCGAAACGTAGTCAACTTGTTACAATGCGAGTCCATTTACTGAATGCATCATCTGACATAATAAATTTTACGATATGATTTAACATAATACCAACATAAGCAAGTCGGTGAAAAGTAACCTAAAAATATCATTTAAAATGTAATGTCACAAGGAAAACCACTTTTCCAGAGTGAAACTCGGTCGATCAAGTGTTGAGGCATAAATAAGAGGAAAGCGATCTATTTTTAGAAGAATAATTACAAGCCTCCACAGAGTAGTACCTGGTTAAATTAACCTTGCCCGTAAAAGATGACCGTTTCGCTAGATAATTAATATTCTAACGTCTCACTATGAACGATGTTAGGCTATTAAGTTCAATGTAGATGCAATAAAGATATCACAGTTAGTCTGTTGGTAATTAGAGCAAGATTTATGATGTCGCCGTGTTCTAGTGGCGGGGGACAGACGGGACAGCGTGCGGGTAATTAGGATTCTGCACAGACACGAGCTTCACGTTCTCACATAGACTTTAACTCGAGCACTAATATGTCTTTTGTTTACTTTTTATCTGATCACGCCGTGAGCTTGAATTAATTCAATTAATTAAGCAGATTATCAAAAACAAAAGAAGGGTTATCAACAAGTTCAACTAGTCATTTTGTATAAGTTGGGTTTTGTCAATGGCTTCTGAAGATTAATTAGATTTTACTCTACAATTCTAGTGTATGAAATTTTAGTATGACATCAGTATGTTATAGTTTTTTTATTATTTATTTGTGGAAGACAGACAGACACACAGAAACAAAAGGAAAAATAAAATATAATACTATAAAATATGTAAATAAGCACTGACGTTTCCTAAGGATTGTCTTATTGTAAAACAATTTAAATGGAAGTTATTCATTTTAGTAACTTTGAGATAAAATTATGCACTAAAAACTATACACAAAAAAGAGAGAAACAGAAATAAGATTACAAAAACAGAAGTTAGGAATAATACAAGATTAAATTAAAACTATAAAAATAATAAAATTATACAATAGAAGGGAGCAGAAGGAAGACTTCCTATTTAGCTTTGAGCTGTATTGTTAATTGCCCTTAACATTATAAAATATATCAGTTTTTTCCACCGGTTTCCTGTCAGTATCTACCCTTTCAAAAGAAGCAGTCATGCTAGTTAAGTAAGTAGTAAGTTATAACTATATTATTCTAAATTTACTTAATCAGTCGCTCCAAGTAACGTCACAAATCGAGACTCTTTTTAGTCAAGAGAGCCGTTGCAAATTATAGATTCAACTAAGAGGTCAGCTACTTCTCCAATCCCACGAAGTTGCAAGAGCATTCAATCACAAATGCCACAGACAATAAAAAAAATGTGCAAACACATTTATAAAAATGTTTTGCACGACTGAAACTCGTATATTGTATATACCGGACACAGTTGTATCAAAACTTTTTGTGATGCAAATATATTGACTTAAAAATCAATCACAACTCAAATTAATTATGTTATTGTGTTGTGACAAACATGAAGACGTGTGACAATGCAGCACAATTTACATTTGATCAATGTTTTGCTAAAATTCCTATGAAATGAAAAGAATGTTAAGACACAATATGATCTTAAAGAATAGATACTAAATTTGTTTTGAGTTAGATTTAGCAATTCTTTATTGTTTACATATACATATAAGGGATTGCTATCACGGGTGAAAGAATTTATAAGAGTAAATGAGTGTCGCTAAAGTTTGTGGTACTAAATTTCATTTACCTCAAATATGTAGTGGATAACTTCAAGTATGTTGTAGTACAAGCTAACCCAAATATTTTAGTAGTGTATTGCACAGGTGTTCTTTGAGGCGCCCTTGGCTCGCGGGCCGAGGGAGCTCACGAGCCCGATAGTCCCGATAACGGTAGCCGCAGGACAGAACATAAATCCGGGATCGGCTGATAACGATCTGGCTCCGGTCATCCGATACCCGCCATTGTTTGTTTCCTATCCAGCTATTTTATAAATATTACTATATGAAGAGTACGTATCGTTTACGGAAAACGTTTTATTGTCTGCTATTATGTTAACATTTATTGTTATTTACTTGTTTATTTACGTTGTTATTTTCTTAATTTAAGAGTGGTGTTTGTGGGAGTACTGTATTTTATTTGGTTACCTTTGTGTGTTTGATGGTTAAAATTATTTTACGATTTGAACAATAATTTTAGTTGTATGTTATTTTAAAACTGTATTAAACATTTCGATACATCTACAGAAGGTTTTAAATGTAGCCAATATTCTAATGGTTAAGGGTACGGACTGCAGACATTCACAACATGGTCGTGGGTTCGAATCCGCTATTCGACTATTGTTGTGAGCCGTATCCCAGTACAAATTTTAGCTGAGTTTTGATGGTTAATAGAAATATTAGTAAATTATTTCGATAATCAACTAATATATCATATTATTTATATTTCATATTCATATTACGAGTATATGCCTGAGGAGGGTTGCAGGCTGCCAGCCGTAAGAAACTGTAGCCAAACCTAACTTATACAGTATGGACTAAGGTCGTACTGTGCCGACCCCATATAAGTGGAAAAAGGGCAGGGAAAAAAAGTACACGGAATCAGACGAAACTATAAATCAACTTCTTTGGTATGCACGATTCAAATTGTTAACACATCAGTTGATGAGACCTGGTCAAAGTTAAGGCGCCGTGTTGCAACATTACGAATGGTTTGATCATAAATTAAACGTCTCTATTTAATAAACCAAAAAGAATATGATTCCCAGTTTGAAAAGAGGCTGTCTGTCGGCGTGTCGAAACACACGAGCGCAGATAACATCAGACCTTAGCATTACAAAATCGATGTTTTGCTTTAGAAACAAAACATTGTACGTACACCAACGTACACGAAGACAACTAATAACGTTGCAACGCAATCAGCCCATGAGACCTCAAGGTGATAGAGAGCATGTATGATTTGTACTTACTAATATCTACAGTTTAATACGATCAATAAAATAACGGTATCAATATCTGTCCGTCTGAATATTTTAATTTCCAATAAGGGTAATAAAATTCATGTATGCCTCGTTGCTGTACAGTCGAAACGATTTGAGAAGTGTGGGTTGCAAGAGATGAATTACGGATCTGCCCTCACAGTTATTTAGCGGTTAAGGAGAGAGATGTGCTTGGTGTTAACCTACGAGACAAAATTCGAAATGCTACATGTAACAACTGCTGTGGCTTTATCACTGTTAAAACACATCGTTCTTTTTTCTTAGAGTGCCATTTGCAAAGGTTGGCGATCATCAAGGCCACTTAAACTTTAGATACCGCAGCTCTGAATAGGAAATGGGTGCTATTGCTAAAACTTGATTCTAATCTACATTACATCATCTACGTTATTTTATTAGCCCTAAAATGTGTACCTTCTTAGATTGACAAGGTAGGTGTTAGTCATGAACCTGCATACCTACCTCAAAAGGTATTTATTACATTTTTTGGCATAATAGATTCGATACAGGAATAGTCGAGGGCGAATCTTGTGTATCCTAAAGCATTACAGACGAACTCTCTGGTTGCGTCAGGTTGATGAGACAGCGAACTACGAACTCATATCTCTATTTGAATTTCAACCTTGAGCTCATTCTAGTATTGTTTTGCATGAATGGATTCTCTCTGATACGATTAATCCGATTGTAAAAAATTTAGAATTTGAAATATTTTGATATGATATTCTCTTCATATATAACGAAGATCGACGGCTGAAAGTTTTTTTACTGTTTAAGCCTTCGGTTCGTCCAAAGGATATTCCAAATTTTCGATTGAAGAGTGACATTTATATCGCCTAAGGGGTTGGATGTTTAATGGACTGTCAATGGTATGGTTTACGAAGTCCAGCCGGCCATCCAACCATCTAACCCGATTAGGTACAAATATAGGAATGCTTCATTACTTATTACTGTATCTAAATGCTATCTTTTCCTTCTTCTTCTAATAACATAGTGATTTTATCACTATATTTGTCGGCAGTTACACATAGTTTGTCAACATATTTAAAGATATTATATCTAGTGTTATAGATGATGATGGTGGATAAGATCGTCTAGTGTCACTGATGAAATTTCTGCTACCAAGCAGGGTAATGGAAATATCGGTACAACTATACTATGCTAACCTGTGAATCCTATATGTAATACATGCTATGTTATTTTATATATTCGGAGTAACCGGGATGCGCAAATAGTTATTTATTTATTTTTCTTCCTGCCCTTTCCCCATTTTAAGTGGGGTCGGCACAGTACGACCATAGTACATTCTGTAATAGGTTTTGGCTATAGATTTTTTACGGCCGGCCGCCTGCTTATAAGTAGATTTTTTTTAACTTGGTTGGATATGGTTCACGACAATAGTCAAATGACGGGATTCGAATCCATGTTGTGCAAGTTTCGCGGCTCGCACCTTTAACCATTAGGCTATTGGCGTTAGAGTACCTACGTTATATGAGGGTGAAAATGTTATATTTCAACATCTTGAAATATGTATCTCTTAGCGATACAAAAAACAATCTCAGCTATTACTCTAACGAATGGGAATCTGAAACTGTATTGCGTGTAAGCATTTTTAAGATTAAGTTTGTGTCCGATCATTAAGCCGTCCGGTGTAATGACTTCGCTACGCCTCTGTAGCGATGTTAGACTACGTTTTGACTGATGATAACCGTAAGTCAAAATAATCGGGCTCATTATATCAAAGCGTGTTCAGATACGATGTTAATAGTTCTCGCCATCACCTGCATAGGTTAACGCGTCCATTTGCAATTTCATCATTGTTCTAATGCGTCCGAAAGCAACGGACGTCAATCGGTGAATAGTGCTGTTACGTTGCGCAATTTTCTCATTACGTTATTGATTTCACTGGGTTTTGTTCGCAGACTCCCCGCTGGGACGGCGGCGGCGGTGAGACGTCCGACGCTGCACTCGTACTTGCATCTCACTGTGCGATATATAAAAGACTAATAGAATAATTTCATAACCACTGTTTGTACAGAGTGTCCGGAAATGGCAGGTACGGCAGAAGATCAAATATTCCTATATGATATATATAAAGTTGCTTGATTTGGGCACCTGATTCGGGCATACATAAAATAAATTTATTTTTCAAGTAATTTATTTTGATACTGAAATTGAACTGTCTACCGGCAAATGTATAGCCACTAACCTATATACTCCGAAATTATGGGTTATGGTGGGGAGAATAAGATCAAGATGCAAGGATTTTTTTTGATTAAAATTCTTCCTGCTTTCGAACCTAACTAGGCTCCGCGCTTACTTTAGTCGCTAGGCTTAAGATTATTGCTTGTTAGGTATTTAGAAGCAATACAATGTAAGGACAGACAAAGACTCTTTATGTCCCTATTGTTTAATTTAATAGCCATATTTTATGTCGGTTGTTAAGCAGTACAAATTGTGTATTATAAACTGGCGAGCTACGAAATTATTTCTAAATTGCATCTTTTTTATTCCGTAAGTCAGTTGTGTAACTTCACCTAGACTGATTATTATATTTCGATACGAATTTATGGTTTGGAATTGAGATCGATATTTAAATAACAAAGATTGGATGACGCGATTTATTAAAAAAAATATATAAAAAAGTGAAGCAACTTTCAACTGGAATTTGCATAACATAGAATACGATCAAATTTAATATTTAAAATGTTCAAATATGTTGTTTTTTAAGGATAATTTCGTAAAATTGATTTAGGGTTTTGGTTTACGAGGTTTGTGTGTCATATAATTTTGTGTATATTAATTTCATTATATTCTTTTATGATCGTATCACGCCACGGGGATTTGGTACGAGTTATGTAATTTAAAACGTCAATAAAATAGAGTTTTACCAATACTGGACATAATAATAAGGGTTGCTGTACATTTGTTATTTGACTTGGGATGTAACGGCTTGGCTAGACTATTCAGCTGTCAGACAGCGGTTCCTGGAGCTATTTTCGACTAAAAAGTTTTAAAGTTTGTGTATTTTCCAAGCCCATTCCTGGTTTGTTTACTTCAGCAGAATTTAAATGCGTCAACGATTTTTAATGTCCAACATTAGTTTTTTTCTTTAGTTATGAAAAAAAAGCTTCTTTGTCTTGCCAGAGTTTATATTTAAACAGTAAATGCAGTAAGTTATTGTGTCAAGTAATTAAGGAAACGATGGTAACTGGATATGTTTACATTGTCGAGACAAACATTTATTTGTACTTAAGTGATATAATACATTAAGCTTTTAAGTCCAATGTGCTGATGTCATGTGGTCTGACATTTGTGTGGTCAGATCGGCCGAGTTATGGTGATATTGTGCCACTGACCAATTTCCTTTGTCTGATATGTACCAATTTATTCAACGAGAATTTTGATTTTTGATGATCGCAATTTGGATATATTCAAAGTATGAATGAAGATTGAAAGTGATAAAATATTTTGCAAAAGTAAGTGTTAGTGTTGTAGGGGACGCCCTAGACCTAGGCGAACGTACTTAATATGTGTATCGACCAGATCGATGGTAAAAAGAAGAGCATTATTAAGAGGACCCGTAACCGATGAGCAAATATATGTGTACGTATATGTATGGATGTAGAAGGAGTTAGAGTTGTAACAGGAATGTGTCAAATGCAAATTAGTCGTTTCTGTCCACCCTTCAAGATCAAGAGTTTTGTATGCTTTTATTATTGTTGAGTTTTTTGAATTACTAATTTTGTGATATTGAATTAGGCGATCAACGTTGAAGGTTTTTTCATTTTCTTATTTAAAAAAAATACTCTAAGCTATTTAAGTATGGTTTTTATTCCCACATAGCCCGTGAGCTCCAATTTAGCTACAATAGCAGATTGCGTCGCTATAAGAAGCACCAGTTTTCAAATTTGGTGCCAAGCGCTTTGTATTTTGATAACCTTTGACAGTGCAATAAGTGATGAAACCGTACGCAGGGAACTAGTCCGTGAGCAATATTTCGCGTATGATCACAGATAAGAGATCACTAAAAAGCAGCGACAAAACGTGAGCTGTGTGTACTGAAAGTATTGCGAGAGTTAGGTTACTTCACCGTATGATATGCCAGTCTTCGAGATCCTTTCCTTTAAGAAAAACGTGAAGGACTTTATGGGGATATGACTGTAATAATGTTTATTGTGCATCAATCTTATGATATTCAGTTGAGACCAGGACGCTTAGCGTTGTAATTCTGCTAACGTTATGCCACTGATTTCAGAGTAATTCAAGTAGGATCTGAATTTACAATTTTAAATACCCAGAGAAATAAGTCATGATGCAATATATTAATGCAATACGACAATACAATTAACAACATTTCTAAAACGTGTTTTTATTCTTTTAAAAATAAAAGACATACAAAAAAAAAGAAATTATCATTTAAAGACCGATGAAATACTCTTATTTCATCGGTCTTTAAAATTCGGCAAATTCGGTGCGAGTTTATTAGTAACCAATGCGACATTTCATCGTCATTTTAGGTAACAAAATAAATAGCCATTGGTATACTATACTGGTATAATACCAATGGTAATAAAAAAGGCGACTAGAAGAAGACTCGAGGGATAGCCCGCAGCTGTCTGTCTGTGCATTTCTAATACTTATTACAGATCAAAATTATTTGTGATCGTAACAGCGCGGTGACATAAACAAAGCGTGGTGACTTAAAAGTTATAGAGCTCGCAACAATAGCGTCTTTTGTTGCACGAATGGGCCGGCTCCATCGGTGAAATATCACGACCAGACGTGAAGAAGAAGCATTCTGCGTTTCATCTGAAGATGTGATGGGTATAAAATACTAGAATAACAGAAAATAATATATTCCTTAGTCTGTCTATGAGACTTTAAAAGTACAATTGTAAAGTGAATGTTGGTAACATTTATTAAATTGTAAATTGTTGGTAAAGTTGGTCGTGAGAGTAGTTAAGTAAGATTAACAATGGTCGAAGTGGGTCGCTTCACAGACACTAGTTACACTTAGGGCCCCTCTAATGCTGTAACAGGGCCCGAGGCGAACACGGACGGATAAAAAGAGAAACCTTATTGGTCTTCACGCTACCGTTTTACTAGAAAATTGCGTTTCCTCGGTGAAAGTTCGCTAATGACGGGGCGCAGGACCCGCTACAATCTTAGGGCGGTAAAGCACGACCGAACTATACGCCCAGGGAAAGTTCACTTAACAATTTAGAAAATCACTAAGTGAAAGAAATGTACTATTATTTACGCTTTAGAAATTCTCTCAGATATTAAATATATATTGGTTTGTGTTTAATAAGTTGTAAGTCGTAGTTTAATTGCTGACTAGGTTGTACAAGTAAGTTTATGTTTTCTTAATTCTTAACTATAAGAACAGAGACGTTTCTCGTTTAACCGACTTAATACGTGGAACCTAAAATGCTGCGTGAAAATGTCAAAATTGTTCACTTCTCTTGCAACATTTTATTTCTAATTTATATTTCCAGCTTTATCCTTGTTTGTTGGTATATTTGCCTTGATCAATTTCAGTTGGGTGTAAATCGTATAATATAAAGTTTTTTAATTTATACATTATTGTGCAAAACTTTTAATTATTATTTAACTTCAGCTTAAATAATAAGTCATTTGATTTTTACATAAAATATAAGTTGCTTGGTTGTACTTAAATCTTATTCTACCAGTGTGATCGGAGACAATTCCTTTGCCGAGATAATCAAATGGTGCGAGAACCGCTAATGGCCGGACACATCCCTTCTCGTCAGGCTCGCCGTTACTTTACACTACGTATCGCTGACCAGCATTCATCTCTTCTGCGT
>DWTW01002584.1:0-10846 GCA_018246275.1 Papilio slateri
CCTAAGATACAGGCCACCACCTTGTTCAGGAGACAGAGCCCCATAAAATTGTAAATGATTTTGGGTAACAAATTTTTATTTTTTTATTATTATCTCAGAGAACAGTAATTGTTAATTAAGACCTTAACAATTGTAGGTGACAAGTACATAATTTTAATAGTAATCACCGATCCCTTCGACAATATATAAGCTTCCGTAGAAAAAAATTCGTTAATAACTGATCAACCGGATGCAGAGGTTGAAGTGGAAAATACGACCGTCACGAGTCCGTCACCGTGGTCATTGGAACGAGTTTTTGTTCCAACATTGTTTGGTTCATTATTCACTCAGTCCAAAAACATCTCTGTCGGAGGAAGCACGTCCTTGCTTCAACGCACGCTGCGTTATAGACTGTTTTATAAACATTGTTCGCGTGTTGTGTTTGTGTAATTAACATTTGAATTTTTTGATTAAATTAGGTGTGTAGGAAAAATCAAGCGTGAAATCTAAAAGTATAAAAAAATGATTGGATTTTAATTGTTATAAAAATATGTAGTGAATATCAAAGTTTATATATGTAGATTTAAGGTTGATTTTATATTTTTTGTTGAGTACATTAATTTCTGCTTTTACTTTAAGACACGATGATGATGTGTTTGTGCGTGTGTTAATATTCCATTTAAAATCTAGGAATACTGAATAAATTCTCGGATGTCGCGAACCATTAAATATCTACTTTCCTTTTTACCATAATTACAGAACAATATTATCTTGGTCGGTAACTCGGATCCAGCTCTAATGAAAAGTCATCAAACAGCTTAATTCGACTTCTATCATCTCACTCGGGTATTACGGTCCTTAGAGCATAAGCTAACAGAAAGGACTATCAGTAAATAACGTATATGTGTGTAAGCAGTGTTAACCGTTGGGAGGTTTTTGGATGCCACCAAATAGTCGTGTTGTCTTATATGGCAACATAGTATAATAAATTTACTGAATTTACCCACAGGAAAGTAAAGTACTAGTCGCATAACATGTACGTCTTCACCATTTCACCTTTCTTAGAATCAAAAATTGTTTGTTTTTGAGATTGATTTTCAGAGGGATGCAATACGAAAACCAGCCATATTTTCGTATTCTGTTTATTCTTGATTTTCATAGATAAGCATATAACTTTCCGTCGAACTTTCGTAAACTTTCGAACATCACATACGATATTTTATTTCTCTATTCGAAGAATTCAGTCGTTGTACTCAGTTCGATTGATCAATTTATTCTACACCTAGTTTTTAGTGGTAGCGTTATTTTAACACCTCAATAGATGCTTATGTTTTACAGTAAACATATTCTTCATGAAACTTGCCGTACTAATTCAGATAGAAAACTAATAACTGGAAGTTAAAGATGGACTAATTTAAGAATTAACAAAACAAGGACTGGTTGATAAATGCATATAATTCGTGTAACACAATAATGAAATGATGATACGGTAGAATGGATGGACCATAGGATGAGCGTCTCTCAGGCGCTGGTATATTCAATACTAGTAGGTTTGTCATCTGCCTACGCGTTCATAATCGGAATCGATGGTAAGTCACTGTTTTCGTATTGAAGAATAAATCTCTTAAAATCAGCTACATGTAATGTCCATAACTATGTTTGTTTAGTACTTAAAATAAAATAAATAAATATGCCCGTAACACAGAGGGGTTGGCAGAGATCACGGATTTCCATTTGGGGCGATTCTGGTACTCCTCCTCGTAGTACCTCTTCTGCGTAGAACTTAAGGGTCTAGATCAGGGGTGGGCAACCCGCGGCCCATATGAATGCCCGAATACATATTTTGTGCGACCCGCGGAGGGTTTTACGACACGGATGTTTAGCAATAAAAAAATATTTTATAAAACATACACGAGCGATAATTAAAATATACCGTATTCAGGTTAAAGTTTATCTATATTTGTCTGTGTATTACAATATCTTAATTATTAGATTTCATTGTCTTAGTACTGCAATTTATAAATTTCGCTATACTCAATCCCATATTTAATCGATACCTATTTTGAAGCATATATAAAAATGTGATTTTGGCACGCCGATAAAATTTTTTTTTTGGCCCTTTGCTTGAAAAGGTTGCTCACCCCTGGTCTAGATAAACCTGTATTAAGTTTTAAGATACTTTTAATTACATTTTTTTCATAAATAAATTAAACAGGGTTTAACATTATAGCGTTTACAAATATCAACAAATATCGTTGTTTTAAAATAAAACATCTAATTTACCAGAGACAAAAATAAATGTACGTGCACATTTATATTCATAATTTATTTATTTATTTCAATTAAATTAATTTCGTTTGTATTACATCACAAATCCATGTACTACATCAGGGTTTGGCTATAATTTGGGTAGAGTTAGAACTACGTCGATTAAAAAGTCCAATAGTTAAAACATGACTCCAAAAAATTTGACAGTTTGAAATTACCACACTCCAGTAATTTATTTCATTTTTGCAAGTTTTCGAATAACTATATGTTTTGATATATCACTAGGACCATTATTACACCAAGAAGCATTAGAGGATGGCAACACAACTCTTCACTGTGATACCACTTCAGCAATAGGAGAGGATGAACTTATGTTACTCGTCTGGTATAAGGGGGATGAATCTATTTACAGGTATAAATATGAACTGAGATTTAATTATCTTAATCTAGATTTACTACAAACTATCTTGACAATTCTCATTTAGTATTTATTTAGACTGCAGTTGTCTTATTTTCCTGCAGCGAAAGATTTTAAACTTCTAACCTCCCAGGAAATCTTCTAGTATTTATTTCACTACTATATGTTGCACGCGATTTCGCACGCTTTCGTTTCTTATTTTCCTCGTTGGAAATTTTTGTAACTTGATTTCGCGTATAATTGCTTGGATTTATAGGTGAATTTTGTCATTCATTTAACTTTAATGTAATACAATAATTTTTAATTACATTAATAAAAAAAAATCGATTAACTGTCTGATTGATTAGTCTGTGGATTCTCGGAGATCATTTTTAGTCTGTGTGCTGATGACTGGCGCGCGGGAAAAGGACACGCGCGCATCTAAATTATCATCATTGTATTTCTTTATTTGATATGTTATTTAGTGGTCTCGACTAAGCCATTTGTATACGATGTGGCATAAGTGTCTCAAGTGCCCAGTGTTCTAATTGTGGAATGTTCTATGTATCAGAGTCGGCCCCGTCTATTATGTTGGCATATTTTATAATATAAAATCTGCGCAGCGTGATAACTGGATTTCCAAGTTCTCACAAGCCACAGGATGAATTTAATATTCTATTAAATAGACCAGGTATAATAATATATACATTGGCACTAAATAGAAACAGTGGCGGTGAAGTCAAAAATTGAACGCAAAAGAATCGGCGGTAATTCAAGATTCTTCCCACCTCCCCACCCCGACCGGCAAATAAGAAGCAGGTTTCAATCAACGAAGAATCCACGAAGCTAGAAAAGAGAGAAATAGGGTATTTCTCGCTTTTTTAGCTGTTAAATTTCTAGTTATTATTTATTTTATAATTATGTAAGTAATTATATAATTTTTTTAGCTAAACAAAATAAAGTTTTTCTTTACTATTGCACCAAAGACCACACCTTCTGAAAACGATAAACCTTAAAACTAATTTTCTACGTGACAAACAGTAAAACGTACACTACTACATCGATGGCTGTACAACTCTTTACCTTTGCCTTTTCTTTTTTCCCAAAATACCTATCAATGGCGATTTCATTTAAAATAACCGTAAACAATAATATTGTTATTTTATATTGTTTTAATTTAACTAAATTAATGTAAAACAAATTATGTAAATTTAGCTTAATCCACTTTTCCTCGATATAACTTTACTATTTACATTTTTATGTATTTTTAAATTAATTTCTATTGGCTACCTCGGAGGTTTAGCTACCGTCGACAACGTCAAACGTTAAGACATGCGTACATTACCCTCAAATCCAATAGTTGCTGCTCGATTTACATCAAGGATTATAAAAATACTTAAAAAACTCTTACCTTTTACCAGTATTTCGGATGTGTTCTCGGGATTGAATTACACCACAATGCCAGAGTAGGCGACAGCGAAAAGGGAACACAGTGTACTGAAAACGTTGCACACCTTCAACGATCTGAGGGCTGACTTCTTGTGCGTGCAGGAATTAATTACCTCACAATTCTTTTTTAAATTTGTAACATTCCATATACGGATTAAGTCGACAAAAATACACAGATAATAAATAACAGATCTATACAGATAAATTATGCACTTTTATTAAGAAATTCTACGTAAAGTAAATTAAACAAAATTGACTAAATGCGATAATTACACTAAACTAATTAATTCTTAAGGCCAGTTTTATTAAAAAATACACACAAATAAAATAGAGCATACATCTATGTAGACATTTAGTTATATTTATTTACGTGAACGAAACTTGCAAGACGGGTTACGTAACCGCGTAGTGCCGGACAACTTAAGCGGACAAGTCAGATGCGGGACGACGATAACACATGCGATGTTTGCCGGTGGAAGCATTATCCATTGCCCAGCTGGCAATGTCTCGGGAATATTCTGCATTATTCCTCATGAAATACATCATTTGTTTTCGAAATATGATATTCTTTTTTGGAATCGTTACGACCATAACAAGAGGTCTACTTATTCCCCACTGCCATGGGGTGGTTTAATATTTTTTTTATAATCCTATAGATAATTCCTTCAAGAGATGACTCGTGGCAGTTTTTCCAGCTTTGTACATCTATTGTACTTAAGATGCCTTTTTGTTCCCATGTGAACACAGTGCAATAAACGACATATTAATGACTAAATTTTTTCACTTTAAAAGTAAAATTACCTTTGCTAGAAACGGTTATATAAAAATTCAAACTGTATGTACCCTTAGCTACCCCATTACGGTTATATAGAAAAAAATTGTTTTCTATCTTTTGTATGCATTTAATAAAAACGACCTATAGAAACCATAATCTGAAAATTATGTAAACTAAAAAATATCTGTTAAAATTTATATATGTTTTTAGGGTAACATTTCCTTTATTCTATATCTCTAAATTCTTACGTTTACGATGTAGCAGAGATTGTCTCATTTGTACTTATGTAATAGAATTTCCTACACTTTGTGACAAACGTATTTTATCGTTTTTACATTTTGAATTTCCTCTTGATTTGTCACTTTTTGTACGTCCAATTTAGGTAGAGAATAATTCTTATTGTTTTTACAATACCGGCGTGAATAAAAAATACAATGAATTCTATTGTTCTATTATACTGAGGTGCCGCAGCCCTTTGCCTTTCCCTCCATCCCTCACTTTCCTTATTTTCTCTCCTCCTGTTTCCTACACAAGAACTGACAATGCATCTGTAACTCTACTATTAAAAAAAACATGGTGTTAAAACATATATTATCTGTGTTTTTTGACATGTCCGTGAACAATTTTCTCGCTATATCTTTCCATCGATTTTGTAACAAATCCGCCAGACCTTATTATATTGACCGTAATAAGATTTGATAAATTTATTATTATTGTTTTCGTTCATTTCGAAGTGTCCATTTTCGATTTGCTGGCCACAAGCTCGTCGTGAATACAAATTAGGAGGTCACTCAAACGAGTTCTCAAGACAATCTGCTCCGAGCAATCCAATAAAAACTTTTTTGTGAGACCTCTTTCAAAATTAGAACATCAGTATTATCTTCTTCATAACATGTTATAATTGAAAGAAAGGAATGAGAAAGAACGGTATAGACATGGGGTGCGTTAAAATATATCTAAGTATGTTTTTATACATAAACGACTCCTAACTTATATGAGTTTACTTAAAAACTAAGGACTGGAGATTGCGTTTTTGCGACAAAAGCAAAAACGCTCGTAAATTGGCGATGATGATACATACCATAAAATTCCCGAAATAGTTAGTTCAATGAAGTGCAATCCAAAAATCAGTAAATCTTTGTTCTAGTTGGCTTGAGATGTGTGACATGTTTAATATAGTTAGGAACAAAATGTTATTGCGTTTAATTTTATGTTTTAAAATAATTTGCCATTCACATAGAACATACTAGAATATTTTATCCATATGTACAGTTGAATTATGTATCAGCTCAGCAAAGATTACCAATACATTCAAGTAAAACGAATAAACAAGCGTACTCTTTAATAACTGTACTCATTTTCTAATTTAAATCATTTAAAAATATGTAAATATCAGAAGATATCATTTACAGAACACGATTTTTATAGAAAATTAATGAATATTGCACGAATGCCCATTCGTTCATACCATAGGTTCGGCGGGTGAAATACAGTATCACAGACGAAGTAAAGCAGAAGTATGCTTCTATGTTTTGTCTGATGAGTCAGGTGCCGGAGCCTAATTATGGTTCTCTTCCTCGGCCTTTTCTAATAAGGAAAGAAGAGGAAGAGGATTTGACGGGGAGGGGATGAAAAGGATAAGGAAATATCCTTTTTATCCCTTCCCCTTGCTTGCAAGGCAAGCATTAAGGGCAAGCAACGTATCTGCAACTCATTTGCTTTTTTTAGGTGCCTATGATACGATGACTTAATATCAGATAAACAGTTTCTTGGTTTGCCACCTTTTCCTATATAAAAGAACTAAACTGACATGCAAAATAAACCATAGAAACAGATTTATATACCTCCGGATACCATACAAATTCAAAATTCAAAAATAAACCTCAATTTACTTATTTATTAGTTGTGCAAAAATAATTACTTTTTAAATGTGATGTTCGTGCACTTAATACCAAACATGAATACCTTGAATTCGTACCGCGGGAAACGCCTGACTGCGGGCTTTTACAAAGTCGCCAATTGACTTGACGCTTCAATTTTGAAACGCCAATTAGGTACCTGGAGGTATGTAATATGTCTTTGCGTAAAAAAATTGTTTAAAGCATCGTTTTTCAGTTATCGATCTACATTTTGTTAAAACGTCGGTATATTATCTATTCTTACGGATATATCACATTTTTCTCGGAAATTGCAGTAGAGGTTGAGTGATTTGGGATTATGGAATTCAATTTGCCACTCCTTTGTGACGAACGGATTTTATCCTTCCCGTGTTTCCGCTTCCACGTGATTTACCTTTATTCTTTCTGTGACTGCCCTTGACAATTTCATATTTATTGCATTTTAAAACTCCAAAGATAGGCTCGTAAGAGCAAACTTCTGTATTAGGTTTCTTAGTTTTTTTTTCTTTTTCCTAATCTCGTACAATTGCCTTGTGGGATGATCTGCAGCGGTGTTTCCAAACCGATACGACTTACGAATCCTAAAGAAGCTTAAGAGATCTTGAAGGATCCTTTTTTTAATTAAGAGGAACTTGACGCTCTTCCTGTCATAACTCTTCTTTACTATTCTATCCTTAAAAGGATTTGCAGCTTCAATGTTATTGGTATTCATGGATGCCGACGATCACTCCACACCGCTGGATGAATATAATTATTGCTACTATTATATCTGACGTACGTTGTGTGAAATAACTTTAATATTGCATAGTTTTTTTTAATAAAATAATAATATTACATCCATATTAATAAACACAAGACATTAAACATTTCGACGTACAAAATAGCGTGAGTTAAATCACGCAGAAGTCTGAATATAAAGAAGGAAAAGGGGGACAAAATTGAATTTCATGAGAGCAAATTATACTTTCTTCGTATTACCATTTTACGGCGTGCACATCGTAGCCCAGATGCCTTCTAACTAGCTTTTATTCGCGCGTCTTGGATTTCATTCTCAGACAAGTTAATATTTTTGTGATATAGCTATTCTACCGCTTTTATTAGCGCTTGAATGGACTGGCTGAACCAGATTATACGTATGTTTTTTTTTTTTTATACAAGGTGGCAAACGAGCAAGCTGTTCACCTGATATAAAGTCACCGCTACCCATAGGGATCCGCAACAAGCAAGTTGCAGATGCGTCCACTTTAATGTACAGGAAAAGGATATTTCCTTTTCCTATCCATCCCCACCGCGTCAAATCATCTTACCTTTTCCTTATTAAAATAGGATGGGAAGGGGAAAAGAATTGAAATTAGGCCTAACTAACTTAATTCTGCATTTTAGTTGGAGGTCTCTGGATGGAAAGTAATACAGTCTTTATTTACTTTCCACGAAATAACTCTTGAAGAACACGAAAAGGAAAACATTCAAAATATTGCTTTACAATTCATACTATAAAAAGTTACGGCGACATTTATTTTATACTCAGCACTGAAGAAATATCACCTTTTTCTCATATATGGTAATAGAGGTTGTGTGATTTGTGCTTATGAAATTCAATTCCCCACACCTGCGTGATGAACGTATTTCAACACGCCTTTGTTCGGACTTCCGCGTGATTTACCTTTTATCTTTTTCTGTCTCATCTTCACTTATTTTAATGCTTTGTTCTGCATCTGCTTGTGGCAATTTTTTAATTTATATCGAACATGGTACAATAATTTTATAGGGTCATTTGCATGAGTCTGAATTTAAATGAAATGAAAAATATTTTATATGATGACTTTATTTTCGTTTAAAATATGAACCAATCGCTTTGAGTATCGTAACTAACCTAAAAAAAACATACAGCAAGCAGTTCAACTGATTCTATTATTCACTAGCTGTTACCCGCGGCTTTGCCCGCATTCATTTTTATCTTCGCCACTTGAAGTATAAATTATATAAATATATAATTTAGTAGATGGTTGAAATAATCTACTAATATTTCTTTTAACCAATCCGACTAAACTTAAACTTGTGGTGGGACATGGTTCACGATAATAGTTGAATGCCATAGGTAGATTCGAACCCACGACCTCATGTTCGCTATTGGCGCTTCTGCGAGCAATGTATCCGGCCTACTGCCACATAAGCTTAGCAATTCTTCGGGCATTGTCGGTTGCTCTAGTCCTGCTGCGGATCACATCATTTCTGATATGATCTCGCTGGAAAATTTAAAACTGTTTACTAGACTATATGTACTACTATTGAAAGTAACAAAATTTCTTGCTGAGTATACCGTTCATTGTTCATAACATACAATGTTCAATGATTTACTAATACGTCTTCTACGTAACGTACGTAATAATCGTGAATTCAATTCCTTACGTTATTGATATAGCTTCGCTTAGTAAGGACAGACTTAAGCCGATTACGGTGCGTGCGCCGCTCGCGTATATATAAATACGACACGATACTAATATATCTGCAACACCTCAACTATGTTCGTTGTTAGTATAAGATGGCCGGCAGTATTTAATAGTAAGTATCTAGAATAATATGATATATTTTGCAATATATAAGGCAGTGTATGTACCATTAAACCATTAACATATATGTATGTATATAATATATACACAAAATACAAAAAAACTTTTATATATCTAACAAAAAATAATTGTTTTCTTAATTTAAAAATTCCTGGACACTAAAAAGCCCTCTGGATAGGCCACGACAAGGACGTGAGACCGGTAGGCGCTATGACGTGGTCCAGGAGTCGGTTGCAGACGGCGGGCCCCGCACGTGCGTCATCTTCTTGCTCCTCGCCAGTCCGTATGTATGTACATATTTATGTATGATGCTGATATTTACAAATATTTCATCTATATTCAGTAATTAATTTATTTTGACTTAGCACACTCTCTTCTTTTTTACTCCTTTAGCATGTCCCTTTTTGGCCATCTGAAAGAGATTGCTTATGCAGTAAGATCGCGAGTTGTTCAACCATTTCTTCTCTAGTTTTATCATTGTTCCTTTTTCTTTACTTTTATACCTTTTTGCAAATTGTATTCGATAATGTATATTGGTGGTGTGCAAAATAGTGTAAAAAAATGAAGTGGCAGAAGTAGGTAGCCTACCGGCATTGTCAGTGGAGTCCATTCTCCATTCTTGTTGTACTACGGCTCATGGCTACTAAGATCCTTGCCATTATAATTGGCATCCCGTGGCAAATGTACTTAATTCTTAACTCTTGGGGACTGTCTCCTAGCATTATGTTAACCGCCTTATCTACGGCGATATTTCAGAGCCAATTAAATTTAGGCCCTAAAAAGGGTATACTCCTTCCTTAAAGGCGGGTAACGCAACTGGTAAGTAACGATTGTCAATGTTTTTACTTTTAATTGCTCTCAAAAACCAAAATAATTTAATCGGTTATTTGAATGACAATAAAATATATATACGTATAAAATTTATAATAAGATATTTCGTACGCGTCAGTAACAATTAAAATACAAAACAAATTGTTCACAATCGCTGAATCGCCTAGAATTTAATTGCTTTGTAACCGTGAGCGTCGTACAATTACTGTAGTGCTAATATTTTATTATATTATACTAAAATTTTTACCCATACCTTTTAACTGCAATCTACAATGCTATCCACGACACCATGGTTCGAATCGATGGAAGAAAGAAGACTTTAAGTCATAAATAACTAATATAGACAAGTCTCGTCGTTCAGTGATGAAAATAAACAAAATTTTTAACAAAATCAAACCGACTTCAAAAACGAAAAATGCACTAAAAGGCTAAAGAAATTAAACGCAATTAGAAATAAGAATACTTCTACGCAATCAAAAATAAGAATTATTTAACACAATAAGAAATAAGAATAATTTTACACAATTAAACATAAAAATGAGTCCTTAATTTTTATTTTTGAGTCGGTGTCAGTCTAGGTAGGTCTGTAACTAGTTAAACGTGAGATGTCTATTTTAGTGTATTAAGGTCGTTAGATAGGTATTTTCATATAAAAATTCATTTGTAAAATAGTTTTCTT
>DWTW01002585.1:0-10845 GCA_018246275.1 Papilio slateri
TTTCAACTTTGTACTAAAAACTATATCGGGCGTTGTGTAAATAATTTTCAAATTTAATGTTTAAATTACCTAAAACTATTATCGAAAAAAATTTACCTAATTAACCTTGCCTCATAGACAACCAGTTACGACAGGTGTGTCGATAGTTTGGCCGATTAGAGGTCACGCCCTTCGATATATCAAACCCTTAGGGAGGACTTGCCACGACATTTATAAGAGAACCACAATTTGAAATCAGAAAATGAAATCTGGTTCGCGAATTAGAAGGTTTAGTTGCAAGACTGCGGTGGATCTTTTTCAATGTATGTTGGAGACATGGACTAGTACCAGAAGACTGGTGTAAAGCTGTCATCGTCACTGTGTATAAAGGAAAAGGTTCACAGCATGGTGGTAAAAAATACCGAGGAATCAGCCTTCTCAGCATTGTGAGAAAACTGTGTTAAAATATTGATTAAAAGAGTCATGAAATAAAGAGAAGAAAGAATGTGGGTTGTACAAGCAAGCTTTAGAAAAAGAATGAAAGAATTTAGAAAGGAAAGGAATGGGTTGCACGGAAGGTGCAACCCATTCCTTTCCTTTACCTTTTTTTTACGCATAATCACAGAAAAGTTTTTGGTCAAAACGAAAAAAAATCTGCGCCTATGTAGATTTGGAAAAGGCCTAAGATAAAGTAAAAAGTGTCGTTGAGATGCGATCCTTAAGAATGTTAGGCGTGACTTTGAACGATAGGGTTGAAAATAGCGTGAGCAAAAAAAAGTGTGGCTTAATATTGGATGTTGTGACTAGAAAGGTATGCTTTGGTTCAGACATGTTGAAAGGATGAATAAAGAGAGAATAACAAGACAAATCTATGTTGCAAAAGTGTGGCAAGATCGCGTCAAATGGAAATCCGTAATCTCTGCCTACCCCTCTTGGTTACGGACGTCTGCAATAATTATTTATTTAGGAACCTAAACTGATGAACTAAAGATGATTTACAATTTAAATTAGTTGAGATAATTATGAAGAAATCATGATAAAGCGAAGGTTGTACGTTGATATGTCGAAATATAATAACTACTGTAGATGTCTTTATTTCAAGGATTTTATAACGTTTTGATGATCAGTTTAAAGTCATCGTTTTACTATATCCCAGATAGAGGGGAATCTGAGATTTTTTTACAAAAGTAGACTCGGTGTAAATTTTTATATTTAACTATAGGTACTTGCACCCGGCGCTGCTCGGGTGAATTAATGAATATAATCAATTTCATAATTTGAGATGTATTTATGCTACGAAGCAGAAAAGTTATAAAATTTTAGTTGTAATAACATGTCAAGTGAACCTTACATCTTAAACAAATGCAAATTGGCAATTTTTATTTTAAATAAAAAGATGTCTGCGTAACACACTGTTAAGAATAGATAACAGATGGCGCTAGTTGTCTTAGAAATTGCAGTTAACTGTTACCATTCTAGTTTGCATATAAAGTTATTCCTTCAGTTTTAATTCGATTCTATTTTATAGTTTTAACTTTTCACTTCAGCCAAGTCCACAATGACTATACTATATTCGACGTTTCATGTTTGACAGGTGACAGATGAAAAAAAAAACAACAAAATGACATTTGTTTTTTTTTATTTCTTAACAAAGACAACGGACGACACCATGCTGCCAACTTTCCCGCCGAACGTGAACTGCGGCGTCGGCACGACGCACTTCAGCTCCATCCTCTCGGAGAACTGCCGCAGCAGCTCGTCCTCGGTCCAGTTGCACGATGTTATCACGAACAGACCTTAATCATTATTAACAGGGCTTCATTAATTAATATTTCCTCTTTTGGGTTTTTTTATAAAAGGTTTGCATATAGAAAACTGTTCATGTCATTTCTAGACAGATTATAATCTGTCGAAGTCAAACCGTCAAATTGTGATCTGACATTTTGCTTGTGTTATTACATCAAAGCTTATGTTAGAATGGAATATAATTATAGTTTAGGTTAGGATGGATGTTTTTTATAGGAGAAGGTGGCCAACGAGCAAGCGGGTCACCTGATGTTAAGCGTCCGCTACCCATAGTCAAACAAGCAAAGGAGTTGCTGATGTGTTGCCTACCTTTAATGGAGAGAGGATATTCCTTCCCATCAAATCCTTATTCGCAAAGGACTGAAACTGGGCCTCCGGCACCTCACCTCTCTTCTATGAGGTCGTGGTATTTCACCGGTCGAGCCGGCACATTTGTGCAACAGATGTTGTTGCAGGCTCTACCACTGTTAATATGATAAATATACATGAAAATTAATATCTTAAAACTAAAAAAAGGGGTTTGTTGCCCACTTGCGTGACTCACCATCATCAGAGAGCATCTCAGCCGCCTGATCGATGTACTTCTGTCGCTTCTGCTTTGCGTCCTCTGGACTCAGACTGATGGCGTCGTACGTGCCCTTGTCGTGCACTAGGCCGTACTTCCCGCCCAGAGTCCTTACATCATCGTTGATTATGTCAAAGACCTGGAAGGATATAATATGTACTATTTTGTGTAAAATATGTACTAAGTTGTGTAAAATATGTACTATTTTGCGTGATCAAAAATTGTTTTGTTTTGATACACTAATGATGTGATATGCAGAAACATTCCTATGATATTCACTAGCTTATGGCAATATACTGATTATCATCATCCTGAGACATAAGATCATATTGTCGGCTAAAGTGGCAGACCTCGATCTTGGTCATATTTTATATGACACAAAAAATTCACTACGAAAATTTTTGTATAGAGTTGTTTAATTTTTTTTTGTTTTTTTTTAAGTTTTTAAATTAATATTTTCAAATCAGTTTACATTACATAATTTTGAGGATACTTAGTCAAAAAGTACAAACTCAACTGTAATCATCAACTCAGACCACACCATTATATCTCAGTACCAAAAATACCTGGAACCTTATCATGGGGAACTGAGCTTGTGCCACCTTCTCCGCCAGGGTGATAGCTTCTATACAGTAGTCCACGCCGAGGAGATTGGTGAAGCCCTCCCTGGCTAGCTCTGTCAATGTGTATCCATTACCACAGCCTAGAAAGTGACAAAGTACACTGATTAAAGTGAAATAAGTCTTTTAATCTTTGGCGTTATTAGAATATACATTTTTCATATATTATACAAGATTAATGAGTTTCAAATAGGATAAGAAATGAGCAGATACAAGCAGGCCAAATCATCTTCCACTTGCCATCCATTCCTTTTCTATTCCTCTTCTGTCTGACATAGAGGCTGGCAAACCAGCAGGTGAACCACTTGCCCATTTGCCACCTTCCATAATAAAGCTGTAATTTAAAGAACCAATAAACCAGACCTGACTGTAATCCTATGATACTCCTGAGAAGATACAAATCAAATACACCTCACACTTCCATATCAGTCCACCTGTTTAGGCTGCAGGTCACAATGCAGTGAATATACATAGATACCAATAAAAAAAAAAGATTGAACGGTTATTGCCTGACTGCTGAATGGGCAGTGTTGCCATTAGGACATTCTAGTTTGTGGTTACATCAACCCAGTTTTCTAAGGCAGCCTAGAGGTTGGTCCCAATATTGGAAATATTTGTTAGATAGATCATAGCCCTATCAACTTTGGAAAACACTGTGATAAACTATTATTAATTTATAAAAATATACTCTTTCACAACTGTTTAACCATACTTTGGGTGGGTATTTTTTTTTTGTTATTCAAATAATTTAACCGGACTGCATTATTTTTTCTGTCCGCTAGATATTTGCCTGATATATTGCAGAACATGGACTGCACACCAGACAAATACTAGAAGAAAGCAAAGTAGCACTAAAAGGCTTTCTATTATTTTGGCCATATCGCAAGGCACTCGGCCGAGAATTTGGAAACGCTCACCATTACAGGCAAAATTGAAGGGAAGAGGTCACCACCCTAAGCGGTGGACAAATCAAATATACGCCACAGTTAAAACTACAATGCACAATGCCATCCGCCTCACAGAAAGGCGGCACAGAGTGGCAGATCATAAGAGCGACCCTCAGGAATGAGATAACGACGTACAGAGTGACAAATATTTACCTAAGTCTATAACAGCTGTATCCTGTGGTATACCGCACTGGCATATCCATTTGATAACGCGATATGCGCTGTCTTCACCGAACCAAACATCACCTGGGTCACCGTGATCCTCGAAATTTATAATTTCTTTTGTATAAGCTTTCTGCCAGTAGGATTGTGTGCCTAGTTCGGACGGATCCAACTCCGTATCTTCCATCGTGGCTGAAGAAGGAAGAAATATTGAAATTAAATCGATTCTATTGAAATTTACTTTGTTTATAATACTAAAATACACAACTACAAATCGCAAAAGACAACCTCAATTGTCATATGTCAATTTTAAAACTGATGTAGATTTGTAATCTTACGAACCGGAAAATCAAAATACACTAACTTTACTAAGGTATCGCTTTAGAGCTCAATTTAATTTAAAAACACTATGATTTTTTTATGTCAGGAATCTATTTAAAATATGTATAAAATGGCCTATGTTAAACCATGTAATATTAATTGAGTTTTAAGTGTAACAACAAAGAATTTAGTTAATTTATGGATATCTCATAGTCGAACTAGATCCATTAGTATTATCTTTGTTAAATATTATTTTCAAATAAAAATAAATATATTAACGAATACATACATTGTTTGACCTTTATACGTCTTAATTCATATCGAAATCCTAAAAGAGACAATTCGAAATAAAAATATAACCTGTTGTTAATTATTTGAATTGTTCTCTTTAAATTATATTTATGATGCATTTTTTACAATTTTAATATAATTTTGAGTTTAATTTTGACATTTATAATTGCCATAATTTATTTATTTCTATTGGCAGCCCCAATGTTTAATCGACAGTATGACAGCTGTCAAATTGATTGCAAAGAAAAAAAAAACCTATAGTTTTTTTCATATCAGACAAAACAAGTACAGAAGAGAGTTGGGTGGTGTCGGGCGATTATATTGCAAAGGCGATTAACTGTCGCCCAGTGATTTTATTTACCGCGACGTAGTCTCAATTGACCGTTTATTCTCAATAAAAATGACTTCAGTGATGACACGGCCTAAAATAGACAATTTTATGAATTAAACTTCACACCCGCTCACTATATATCTAATACATATGATTGAATAAATTAATTTATGCCATCAGCGGTGAAGTTTACCAATCGATAATTGTGTCATAGGATTTAAGAAATAAAAATAAAATGTACAGACCTTAGTTACGTATATGCATTGATTTTTATTGGTGCTGGTGTCTGTGATAGTGAAAATTGACGATATTGCGAAAATTTAATGTAAACATTTACAATATAAACTTGTACCTAGTGGGTGCGAATACTAATATTTGGGACAAATTTAGCGATGCTACTGCAACATTAGCATTATCGGTGAGTAAACTTTTTAATAGCTATTTTTGTAAACGGCCAGCATAATTTATGAAGTTATATAATTTCAAACTGTCATAAAAACATTTTTTTTTTCTTGAAATGTAAGAGACATTTTAGTTAACGAAAAAATGTTTTCTTTTTAGGTGCCATTATTTTTTTGTTAAATTATTTTTTTAGTAAACATAAGTATGCAGTAATATTTAAATTAATAGGGTAAGTAGTGAGTGTAAGTTCTGCAATTTCGAATTGTGTTTCATAAAAATTATATTTAATCTCTGTACACTGCTACCTGTAATTATTGTACCACACATAAGAGTTGTGAGAACATTGCAGAGTGCAGCATGAGAGTTCATTCATCTGTTGACTTCCAGAAGTATATGTACCCTTACTTCTGCTGTTATATTCTACCTAATCCGTCAACTTAAACATGAGCCATGCTTGAGATAGTCAACTTAGTTACTCTAGAGGCTTAGGATAAGCCCAATCTATGCCCTGTTATCTCAAGCCTAGTATAATTGTAGATGTCTTAAGGCAAACAATGGTTATCAGTCATAAAAAAAGTATATTATGACATTGATCTAATTCTCAGTTCAAGGTACTGAGACCATTCATGCATCAACTGTTTCATCAATTATTATGTTGTAACAAAACAAATGGACATTGCTTATTTAAAAGATGTTCAGATATTTTTTTATTATGATAGGCAAATTAAAGAGCAAAAGGTTAGCATAGTATGGGCATGTTATGGGGAAGGCATGTGAAGGAAAAGAAGTTGTTGATATGAATGTATAGGGATGTCTGTAGGTCTAGGCCTAAGAATAGATGGATTGATAACATCAAAGATTAAGAAAGGAGTGACCGCTGAAATGACAGATGATATATCAATCCGGAAGACAAAAAAATATGCTGACACCACATAACACGGAAACAAGGCAGGGAGATGATGAAGATAAGACACAGATTAAAAAAAATAATTTATATAAACCTAGCTTACTTTTTCAAAATGTTCCCAATTTTATTATCACCAAGGAGAAATAACTAGAGATGGTGCAAGGTATACGCTAAGTATCGATTTTTTTTCAATCCGGTTACATCCTGAAACTGGCACCGGAATAGTGGTAGAACCACTTCAGCTGTTGCAAATGCAGGTGGGTTGTCTGTTTGTCTGGGGATATGTCATCAGTCAACAATCTCATAGTTTACCGATGTGAAGGTGTATTAGTACTTGTGTTTCCCCTTGGACTAGGATGCGGAGATACCACAATATTACAGAAGACAAACTTGAAATATAGTTACAGGGAGCTTAGTATCCTTCCTGCATTTTCCTTCTCTATTATTATCAACTCCCCCTAGGATAAATCCTATACTAGCAACCCGCCACAGCTTCCAGCTTTACAGCCCAGTTAAATAGTTTATAGGCCGGCAATGCATCAGCGGAACCTCTGGTGTTGCAGATGTCCATGGGTGGCGATGAACACTTAGACTTCTCGCTGCTCATGGCAAATGGCCCTTCTTTTATAAAAAAAAATATAGTCTGTGTTACTCAATGATAGAAGAGCTTTCTATTTGTGGCAGAATTAATAATATTGCTTCAGTAGTTTTTGAATTTATACAGAACAAACAAACAATCAAATCTTTTCTCTTCATAGTATTAGTCCTACATAAAGGATGGTAATACATCTGTAACTTGTCTGATCATTCTAGGTCTTGATGTACAGCGGTGGTCACTTAACATGAGGTGAGCTCCTTTCCCTTGCCGTCTTCTACTACAAACAGAAATATTATTACCTAATTGAGATAATCTACACATTTAAAGAAACTTTTTTTTAATCTTTATTTTTAAAGGAGCATCCTGGCTTATTTATTAATAGACTAGCTATAATTACTAGACGTGGGGATGTTAAATTTGACATCTCTTGACTACATCTCTTTGAATGCAATAAACTCAAAAACTACTGAATGGATTTTCATACAGTTTCAACCGATAGACAGATTGATTCTTGAGGAAGGTGTTGGTATATAATTCAATAAGGTTTTTTTTTTATAAAATGGTTGAAATATAACAATGTTTTTTGTAGATGTATGTTTAGACAGAAAAAATTGTAAACTCTGCACCATTATCCGTGCGAAGCCGGAGCGGGTCGCTAGTAGAACAATTATAAACTGCAGAATTTACTAATCCATCTAATAAGATAAAACAATGGATGTATGTTGATTCGGCAATAAAAGTTTATAATGTGTGCAAGTATTATCCAGGTCGTGTGTTTGTTGTCGTGATGTTTCGCTTGTTTTGTTGCCCTCATAAATGTTAAAGTGCTTACATTGTCTTTATTGAACACTTACTTTTACCCGCGGCTTTGTTCGCATTGGTGTATTTAAATTGAGTTTCTTAGTTTCGGTATAAAAAGTATCCTATCTTTTTTTCTGCACCCCTTACAATGTGTGGGCAATATTCATGATTGGGTTAAGTCTTGAAGGCGTAATAAACAAATATATATTCGCGTTAACAATATTACTTAGGATTTGGACTTTAAAAATCATTAATCGTACACTAATAGTTGAGGGTAACTGCAAAACATTAGGTGGTGGGTTCGAATACGCCAATCGACTTTTGTCGTAAACCATATTTTAGCACAAGCTTACGCTTAGTTTTATGAGTTTAAAAAAATATTAAAATATTTAAACAATTAATTCAATTCAGACAATGATTTATTTATTTTTTAAATTAACCTTAGATTAGCGTGGAATGTAATTCCCCCGCCCGCAGACGTCCCATCACCCCGCGTGCTATGTACAATGAGCGACGAAGCTATAATTCTTTAGTCAGTATACTTATATTATTTGGGGAATGAACATGAAAGAAACTTTTTTGTACACTGTACGAGCACGCTTCTGACGTCATCAGGCTTAGGTCTCATTGTAAAAGGCTAATAAAGGAGGCAATAACAATTTGAAGGAGGAATGGGCTTGTTTGCAATAGGTCTAGGTGGAATTACTCATGCTGAACCAATGTTAATAATTCTTTCACCGGCAGAAGTATTTATGTCACCAAACGATTGTGATCTTGGTCAGTTTGTAATCGTACTAGGCATATTATAAACTGTCAGCAAATTGTGAACTGAACGAATCATTGACAATTTGACGTAACATGTCACAAGCAATTAATCAGTTTTTTTTCTTTGATAAACATATTTTTAAGATATTTTTATACATAACTAGCGGCCCGCCCCGGCTTCGCACGGGTATTTAACAAAAAAATCAACTATTCATACGGGGGATCCGTATGAAAAGTTGAATTTTTTAAACTTTTTTGACGAACGAACCTAACTTATATCTTCCATTCTAAGTTAAACTTTAATGTAATAACGCTAGCAAAATATCAGTTAACAATTTAACGATTTAACTTTGAGAGACAGACATAAACTGCCGAGAAATTATACGTCAAATTGTTAATGATTTGTTGATTTTACTGCTGATAGTTTATAATATGTCTAGTCCGATTGTAAACCAACGAAGTTCAGAGTCGGTTGGTGACATACACTTCATCTGAGGAAAGAGCTTCTGCAGGTTCCCATCCCCTTCCCTTTAATTTGTATCCAAATTCTTTGTACAAAAAAGGTTGAAAACACATTCGTAATATTATAATCTGTCTTCACTTCGATTCATATTTTGTAATATAAATAACGAACAATAATTCAAAAATCGCTAATTAAAAAAAAATGTCTGCAATTTTTTAGCGTGTTCAAGTTATTTGATGCAAGCAGGAAACTAACTTGACATGTTGGAACGACGCCAGCTCGTAACAAAATATTCATAACTTCATTATGTTAGATGGAATACTATTGACCTTATACCTAGCCAAGTCTAGGCTAGTCTAAACAGGTTTGATGGGTACAGAATTACCTCACCGATTTTAGATTAACGTGACATGTTGCGAAATCAGTGGCAGTGTTGGTAGGGCTCCTAAGGCCTAGGACGATTCCTACTAAAACTACCTAGGACCTAGGCAAACTTATACCGACCGGTGACGATTGGGGACAGGACCGTGCCAAATGAAAATCCATGGTCTCTGCCTGCACCTCTGGATCATAGGATATGGATGCTCTTACAGTATAATTCTCGGACACATGATATCTAAAGACTACGAATTGAACCACCTTATGAAGACCTGACATGTTTTTGAACATTTGGTGCATAGTGACCACACTCTGACTTAGTTACAAGACAAACAAATGTATATTTAGTGAGGTAACAAGCCTTGTGTATACTGTACTACCATCACGCCCCAGCTTTGCTCGGGTAAACAAAAATAAAATATAGCCAAGGTAATCACTGAAGATTGAAGAATTTTTGAAATCGGCTTCGATAGGTTGAGTTTATCCGAAACAAGCGGCATGCCCCGGCTACGCACGGGTATTTAACAAAAAGCCGCTGCGGGGCCGCTAGTTTTAACATAAAAAAGTAGTTATTGTGACATAACTGTAATAGTTAGACACATGGTATCGCGGACTTTTTTGTAGATGTTGATGTCCTCTATAAAATTGTACAGTATCACTTTGCTCTTTTGTCAATAATTTCCGCAGCGTATTCGATATAACGATTTTTTTTTTAGTATTTGTATTGTTTTGTTTTGTATTTGTTTTGTAACCTAACCTAACCTAACCCAACGTGTGAAGTTGGGTTACATTATCCAAGTTTTCATTTCATTATTCACTAACTTTTTTAAAAATATTCTAAAGCCTATGTTCATCAGGGATAATGTAGGATTCTAATGGTGAAAGAATTTTTCAGATAAGTCCAGTAATTTCAGAGTCTATTCAATTCAAACAAACAATCAAATCTTCCCTCTTTATAATATTTATCCGAAACAAACAAACAATCAAATCTCTTTATAATATTTGATAAAAACGATGAGGTAACATCTTATGTGAACAAAATTATGAGGTAACAGTCGAATGGTGACAACGAAATGCTATGAACGTCACTGTGATGTCTCGTAAAGACAGTTAGGTAACGTATTTATTTTGAATAAGTGCAAATTGTACTCACAAAACGAGTTACTTTTTTTTAATGGAAGGTGGCAAACGACCAAGTGGTTGTTATGCGACCGCTTCCCAGAGACACCCGCAACAAGCTAATATGATGCCTACCTTAAATGGACGGATGAGGGGATAGACAAGAAAATTGTAATTCTCAATCTTAAGCTGAAATAATAATTCCTTTTTGACCTCATGATTAAGGTTATTAGGTCATAGTTATTGTGATTGTGTCATCAGTTGTTGATAATCGTTAAAATTTTCAAATTAATGAGGTAACTTGAACTTGGTAAAATCACGTCGAAAGTTTTTTTCATCCTGCCCTTTCCCCATTTTATGTGTGGTGGACACAGTGCGACTATAGTCCAT
>DWTW01002586.1:0-10844 GCA_018246275.1 Papilio slateri
GTTTATCTCGCTGCTTATGCCAAAGAGTATACAGATAGTTTATTCTATAACTATAAACAATTTATGAAATCTGTGAATGCTGCGTCAGTGGCGCCATTATTATGGCTGTCGAACAAGCGCTGGGAGTGAAGTTTGACGTAGTGTCATAATTCGTTTAATTTTTTTATTAATTTCTTTACAATACTAAGAAATAATCCAAGCTTTTTTTGATCAAAATAACTATTCGGTGTTGTCTACTATATCCATATAAACATCAAATATCACTGGCCTCTCAATTTATGGTGTGAATTGAAAGCATAAAAAATGGAGCCAAAACTAGCAAACACGGCGGGCCTAAAAACATATTCTCGCTCGAAATGTTGGAAAGTGTTGAATCCAAAAGATAATAAAAGTGAACCTTTGACAACAAAAGCAGCTGTGAAGTATTTGTTGCAAGGATCCCTGAAGAGGAGGGTTTGTCGGTTTTGCTTGACTGCGACGACCTCTTTGTCGGAGTTGGACGAGATTTTAGAAGTAGCCAGTTCCGGAGCTATTTTTCAAGTGACTATAAGGGATATGATAGCAAGTTTCTATCCTTTTCAGGTTATTTTCAATTTCTCATATACATTAGATACAACTAAATTACATTTATTTGTTATTAGTAAATTATAATTTTATGCCAACGTTTTTATAATAACTCATTTAGAATGGTTAATGGAAAGAAAAGGTTATAATAAAAACGTTCTGAAAACATATAAGGAAAACTTTTCATTGCAATAATTACTGCAAGTAATATTTGAATGTTATTTACTCAAAACATTCTATAAATTGACTATTTTGCTCACTATAATAATAGAGGATTGTTGAATTAAATTAATGAATGCTTCTACAATTAGGGGAACAGTGTAGGCATTTATATTGACATTTTTTTGCATACTACAAATACCTTAAGCATTATTACTGGAAATTCTAAAATATATTTTATAAAACAAGCAAATGGGTCACCTGATGTTAAGTGACTGCTACCCATAGACGTCATAAACAAGATTGATTCATGCCTTCCTTTAGTGGACAGAGGAGGGGATAGAAAGGAAAAAGTATATTTCCTTATCCTATTCATTCCCTCCCCATCCAACCCTCTTCCCCTTCACATCATATCCTTATTAGGAAAAGATGGGAAACAGAAGAGGACTGAAATTGGGCCTCTGGGACCTCACTCATGAAAAGCAGAAACATATTTCTATTTTATGTCTGCTTCTGTGAGGTTGTGGTATTTCACCGGTAAAGTCTTCCCAATCCTGCAACAGATGTTATTGTTATTGCGGGCTTTAACACTGCGGGCTTTAAGACTCCCCAACTGACTTGAAAGAGGGTATTTATTGCACTTATGAATGTATGTCTGTTCCATTGTGACCTCCTGTTGCCTTACTGGCTTGACTTAATTTGCAAAATGAGATCTCTTTATGTCATAGTCATCATAGTCAGTGCGGTTTATAGCTTTTACCCCACTGAACCAGGAGGTAATGTTTTTTGTACACATGTATGTATGTCCGTTCTTGGGATCTCTTGGAGGAAAATAGGATGCCATGTCCGATTTTCAAGAGCGAGGTGTTATTAGGTTTGTATTCTTCCCTGGAGTGTCATATCCAATATAATGTTGATATGATAATCATACAGTTAGTCCAATTTTTTGGCCTTTTAATTTAACTATAACTTGTTTTTATAATGAACTTAGTTCAAATGCATATATAGTCTACTGAAAGGATCTTGCTACGTAAAACTGTAAATAGAATTCTATACCGCATTACAATCGAAGCAAATTTAATATACCATAGATGGTGGCTATTACACATTTTATATATTCATTGGAAATGATGTAGAAATTGTAAGACAAAGTGAAGTGGGGCTAATATGTACATTATTGCCCGCTGAGTTGATTTTCATATTTTTTTGGAAAAGGTCTTGGTATGTAGTTTTGTTGTGTAAAGTCTTGTAATACGTAAATGTATAGCTTATAAAAAAATAAATTAAAATCGTAAAAATTGATAAATTTTATTAAATATTATGTACTATTTGACATATAATTTTACATAAAATTAATTAATGACCTGTTTTCTTCATGTACGACTCGAAATTAGGTTGGTTAGGTTGAACATAGACCATACGCATAAGCTGAATGAGTACTAGTCAAAACCGATACAATGAGGTTAGGTTGCAAGGAGCGGCCGAAAGTCGCTCCTTACGTTTTAGGTTGAATATAGACCAGTTGTGGTAGCATCAGACAAATGTCATATTCCTTTTGGGCAAACAAATTTCCCCAAAATAAAAAAAAAAAAAAAAAACGGGGGGTTTACGCACTCTCCCCTTCAAGGGGTAAGTTACCCCATTTCCTCTCCCCCTCTCCACCTCTCAACCTCATTATTAGCGGACAACAATGTACATATTTACCTGAAGTGGTTTTGTATGAAATGGATAGCTAATATTATAAGGTAATGTGAGAAAATGTTGATTTATGAATATATTTTGGAATTCACCGATTTCAGCATAAAAAGTGAGGTACCCTGTGTTTACATTATTTAGGTTTTCATTTCGAACGGGGTTAATTTTTTTATTTTATTTTAATGGAGATAGTTTTTATTTTTTCATTCTTCTTCAATTTGTTTAATATAGACATGTATAATTGTAGTTGTTATTGTAAAAAAATTAATGTTATGGTTTTAAAATTCCAGGTAGCGGATGACCCCAATTTTCCAAGTAAAATCTGCAGCAAATGTCTCGATAGAACCACCAATTGTTATTTATTTACACAGCAGTGTGAAAGAGCCGAGCGTGCATTACGCAACTGCTTTATTGATATTAACGAGAAATTCGATAAGCTAGATCCTCTTGAAAGGGTCAAGAGAAGGGGACGACAAAAGTTAAATCCCAACTATAATATATTACATGTAGAACATAAAAAAGTCATTAACTATGCAGAACCAATAATAAATATAGTTAATGTTGGTGCATCACTAGAGGCCGGTAATGATGGCATCAACGAAATTAATGAATTAGAATGTCCAAAGTGTTGGCAAGTGTTTACCAATGTAGAATCTCTTCTTAACCATGAAAAAATCCATCCAGAATCAATGTGGTACCATTGTAGACTCTGTGGTAAGTCTTTTGTGAAACGATCCCATTACAAAAAGCATATGAAACAGTTTCATGTAAAACAAAAGAAATCCGAAATAAGCACAGACAAACAACACTTTCAATGCAATGAATGTGGGACTGTTACCGAAGAATTGGAGAATTATTACCAACACATTGAAAAGCATAAGTTTAAAAATGTGTTAGAGCACTTAATTGAAAAGAAAATGGATAGTTTGTGTGGAGTTTGTTTGGACAAAGACGATGGCATGGTGGAGTTGAATGAAAGTTTGTCTTTACATGGAGGTTATCCTGAACTTTCCGGGGAAATGACTATAGCTACAGTTTTAACTGCAACTATTCCAGAGGTATGTAATCCATTTATTTCTTTTATAATAATATATATTGTTTATTTACAAATATTAGACATTTATTTATCACGCTTATTACCAGCTAAAAGACGTACTGCCTGTTGGCATCCTTCAGGGATCCACTATTGCAATCAGAGTCTATTATTAGTCCATTGTTGTTAATTTAATCAAATATGGAATTTCAGTCAATATATATCTTTATGTTGATTTTTCTTGTTTAGTCATAAATTATGAATTTGCTTTTTGTGTTAATTCGTTCCCTCAAGTAATAAAAAGAACAAACGTACATACAGAGTACATACAGCCTACACAAACACATCTGTCTATGTGTGTGTGATTCAGTTTTTGCAGTGATTTTGTAATCCTTTTCTAGAAAACACACAAATATGAGGAATTGCTTGTCGCCAAAGAAGCAAGTCGCGTAAAGATTGCCAAGAAAAATCCTAAAGCTGCAGGAAGAACCAACATAAATCAAGATGTGCCTAAAAAAGCAATGAAATTTATAAGTCATGATACTTTTTCTTTCTCAAACCCTATAAAAATATCTGATAATTTTGATCTAGTACAAGAAATGGAGGATGTTGATCAGACAGATAGTTGTTCGAATATAGATCAAATAGATAGTTGCTCAATGTTTAAAATGGCCCGATGTGTTGACAATACGTCAACTGGTATTCAAGTGAAGTATGGAGATACAGGAGTTGGATTACCATTTTCTTTCTCTAATCCCTTAAAGATATCTGATGATTTTTGTGAAATAAAAAATATTGAATATAAGATAGATCTTATGCAGACCAATGATACAAGACAAGCTGATTGTATTGAAATAGAATGCAGCAGTGGCGTGTCCAGAACTCCAATTATATGTATTATTTGTTCGATATTTAAAAAGGCGCAATGCGAAAAATGTATTGAAAAAGCATCCATCAATAGCACAGGTACAAATGTAGAAATGGAAGGCACAGAAATGAAGCCTTGCAAAATGTGCTGGATCTTTAGTAAAGTAGGCATATGCAATTATTGTAAGAAACCTACCGATACCCAAATCGATATTTTTGACAATAACAAACTTGAAGGGGAAAGGGCAAAACAAGAAAGAAATATTGAATTGGAAAGAGTCATCCCGAATCGAAAGAGAAAGATTCAATCTGAAAGCGCAGTCCCAAATCGAAAGACAAACACTGAAACTGGATTAGTTCAAACATCAAAGTGGCAATGTGAAATTTGTTTAACCAATAATGACAACAGAGAGAGATGCTTCTGTTGTGGTGAGAAAAAAAAGAAAGATGATTCAACAAAGTACAATTTCACTTTTGATAAATACAATTATGCATCTAAATATAACAATATAATTGAATCAGAACAAGTCATAAATAATAACTATATTAATAAAAATAGTAATGAAATCAATGTCGAAAATAGTAAAAATATTCAAGGCGACAAACAAGAAGACAAAACATTTGAAACTGTAAGAAATTATTTGATTTCAAACACTTACCTTCCAAAAATAGAAGAAGAAATACCATCAAATGTTGAAAGTGAAGCCTGCGCGATCCAAACTAAACTACAGGTCGAAGAACATATGGATGTATATTTTGACGACTGCAATGAAAAAATTTATGACAATATTGCAAAATTTGATAGTAATATTGAAAACTTTGGTGAAAATGTTAAAAAATTTGATGGAAATGTTGAAAAATTTGGCAGCAATGTTGAAAAAGTATCTTCAGCTATACAAATGATGAATGTTGATGAAGAAACATGTAATACAACTTTCATACCACCAATAGTGCAAAGTATCAGTCCAACTGTGGTGATTTCGCCTCAACAATATGAGTTTAACTTTAATATTGGTGGTCAGGACGATAATAAGAAGTATCGAAAGATGTTGAAGAGTATGAGGCATAAAAGAGAAAGATATGGCAAAAATTAGATTCTTTTATTACAAACTACCCACGAATCGTTTCACTTTTTTAATTACTTATCTTTTTATAAGTACCCACGTCACAAAACGACTACAGTGAGAGTAAATTGTCGCTATTCCTTACGAAAGGAATATATAACTGTTGAGAATAAATCATCTTATCCGGAAGAGGAATAGGTAGTTTTTAGTACAGCTAACTTTATAAGTCCCTTCTTTTGTGACATAAAAGTTGGCTGGCTGGCGTTTACATACTTGTTGGCTGGCTTCGCTTCGCGAATGATTGGAGTAGGTCAATAAGTTGTTGTTTGTGCTACACCACCGTAAACTGCATATTGCAGAGTTCATTTGCGTGTCGCTCCAGGGGCAGTTAATCTGTTAACATATTACAAAATATTACGTTAAGTTAAGTTGTTTTGAAAGGTATTCTACATAAGCAATGTACAAAGTTTGTCCTTCGTAATATAAAGAACATTAAAGAATTCAAACTATGTCAGTTTATATACATATAATAGTCTAAATATATTTCATAGGATTGGTATGATAAATTAAAGAAAAACATATATCTGTGTTATTTCTTTATTATATTGCTGGATAAGATAATCCAAGCTTTCATGTTCTAGGTTATTTTAAGTTTTTTTTTTTAAATTAATTTGTTCATTCAGCAATATGTTTCAAATAGAGATTTGTCAAATATAATTTATCCTTTCACATTCGACTGTAGAGTCTAAGAAAAATATTTGTATGATCTTTGACATCTTGGGACCTAAGCTTAGCTTGCCGAAGAACGGATAACAATTAATCCCTGTTTACGCATTGAATTAATGAAACTACTTTTTTTTGCATAACCATACTCGCCCAGTACTTGCTTTAATTCTAGTTGTTTAGGCGCACCTTTTCATGCTCAAGTACAGCTTTTAACACTTTTCGAGTGTGTGTTTGTAGGGTTAGATGTTTTTTGACATTTTCATTTATATCTTTTTCTGTTCATTACTAACCAAAGTCAAAAGATATTTTGATACCTTTTGTTTGGTAAAAACATTTAAAGAAGTGTCGTATTTGTCATTGTAGTAGATTGTAAGGAATTTCATGATGTAGGAAAAGTTTCAAAAACTTGGAAATTCGAAGTACAAATCATTAAAACATCACAACAGTTGTGACGGTTTGAACAGAACGATAACAACAGAACAGAACAGAAAAAAGCAATTATACATTTTCATATAGATAATTTAAAAGAAATGTGTCTTTTTTTCTTCTATTAGTTGTGTGTCAAACACAATTTATCTAAAATGTGTGCAATTTCGTTGTAAAATGTGCTTAAAGTAAATGATAGAAATCATTGCATTGTTTTATTTCATACAGGGAGAAAATAATACCTCTTTGCTTGTCCCGTTGAATTGTAACAGTAATACTCACATGAGATATTGTTCGTTTTTATAAAACACTAAACTGGTACTATTTAGTAGTACTAATACACTTTTGTTTGACCGCACAGGTGATACACTAAAAGGTGCAATTACTGGCTTTTACATATAGAAGTCATTTCGTTTGATACGACAAATGCAGGCTTAAACCATAATTGCTTAATCGCCGCCTAATTGATAAATAATATTAATCATCAATAAGTGTGATGCCATGAAGAGTAGAACAAGGTGTTCCTGTCTTTATTTTACTAGTGCATCAGAGGTCTGACCGTATAATATTCATCTACACTATCAATAAAGATGACCGTCGGCATTGAAAATTGTTTTGTTTCTGATAATGCTAATATAAATGGCAAGTCCGTGGGCATTGTTCGATTTTTGTGGGTAGTTGAAATTTTTCTCACTCACACTCAGCGAAAACTTGCGATATAGAAGCAAGTTGTTCTAATTATTAGGATAAGGCACGGCCTTGTATATTTTCACATGCGAAATGTATCAAAGTCCATCGAGGATGTCCTTATGAACTTAGTTGAACATATTAAAGACGTCACTTTGAAAAAAAGGTTATATTGAGAACTTATAACTGACACGCATTTTTCATTTATACAATAAAAAATAGTAATAGGTAATCTCTACTCCGTCTTGCTTGCTTTAAGGCCTTTCCTTTCTTTCTTCCAGAGTAGGCATTTTGACGCTTTTTCATCTTTATTTAAACGTTTCGTTTTTGTTGCAGATGAACACAATTCATAACTACGCCGGGACAAAAATTTGCGAAAAATGCTTTAATCATGCATTAACATCATATATTTTTATAACTAAGATTAGATACATTAGAAATAGATTGAATACTTGTATAAGTCTTATGTTAGAAAGCCTAAATCGGATCGACGAGCCTGAAAACAATGTAATGGTAGAGATAGCAATGGATACAATCCTGCCTATAATGGAAAAGGATGTCTTGGACGAAGTTTACATTGAGGACGATGAAGATATCGATGAATCACAGTTAAAAATCGAAGTATTGGAAGATGAATTTAGAATAGAATCGGAAAGTTCTGAGGAAGAAAGCGCAAAATCTGAAGATATGGATGCCGAAGTTGGTGGAAAGGTGATTTTTGACGATTTGAAGAAGATGCTTTATCCAGTCAATAATACGGAAAGTGACAATTTGAACGATATAGCTACAGAAGAAATTAAGTCGGACGGCAATAAGAAAATGGTGAATGGATATCAGACAATGATTACATTTAATGATGAAGCATTATCTCCGACAGTGAGTGACTTCGAAAAATCACCAACAATAAGTGATGCAGAAAAATCACCAATAGTGAGTGATGTAGTAAAATCTTCAACAATAAGTGACGTAGTGCAGTGCCCACCGGTTAGTGACATCTGCAGTGAATTCTTAACATTTAAAAAGAAACCGAAACCTAAAAGAAAGCTCAAACCTAATTTTACATGTCCATTCTGTAGTAAGCATTTTATCTCGGATTATTTCCTCAAGAATCATCTATTGAAACATGTTAATATAAAAATAAAGTGTAGCGTCTGCTCTGAAACGTTAAAATCTAAATTCCATCTATTCGAACACACGAAGATGGTTCATATAGATCACCATAAAGACTATAGTGTTTGTGAAACATGCGGTAGAAGTTTTGCCGACTCCAAAAAGTTTTTAATGCATAAAAAATCACATATAAGCAAAGAGTGTCCAATGTGTGACAAATTATTTTCATCTCAGAGCAGTTTCGACAGTCATTTCCAAAGGCACGCGGTCAAATTCAATGGACGCAAGATTTCAAGATCGCAAACATGCAGTTTCTGCGAAAAAGACTTTTCAAACGAAAATGAACTTTCTCTACACGTGAATAAGTTACATTTGCAAATAAAACCGTACAGTTGTGACATGTGCGATAAACAGTTCTATACGGAGTACAATTTGAGCAGTCACAAGAGAATACACGGTTTCCGATCGAAGGAGACTTGTGAATTTTGCAGTAAAGTATTCAAGTGTCGGAGAGATTTGGTCGCTCATGTCAGGAAGCATATAGGCTCCAAACCTCATCATTGCCAAATCTGCAGAGAATCTTTCTACTCAGAAACGAGTCAGCAAAACCACATGAAGAGAGTGCACGGCGGCAGATTCTGCTGCAGACTTTGCAAGTCAGTGTTTAACAGGAAAGTGGACCTTAAGGCGCATGTTAACGTGGCTCATAATGCTATGTAGCGGTAAGTCATTCTGAAACAGTATTTGGTGCTAAAAAGTGGACAATGTGAAAAGACTAAGACATTTATATTTTTTTCGTGAGGACCATCCGAAAATTTCTATTATTAATATTATTACCGGTGAAGATATCCACAGTGAAACCAGGATAATACATCTGAAAGTCTAAAAGTTTCAGCGGCAATGGTCTTTCAACATAGGTTTTTGATTATCGAAATGTAGTAACCAGTTTGATGGACCCAAGTCTAGGACAGGTTTGTATGAGGTTGGTATGGAGGTCATTCTTTATGATAATGTTGGTTTCAGTGGATGGTATAAGAAATGTGCATGAAGTCAGTTATGGTGGTATTCAATTATTTAATGCATTGAATATGATTTTGGACTGTGTATAGCTCAATCCAAAGCATAATATATACATATTAGATTTATTTATAAAATAAAGCGTTTATAAAAGTGTTTATTTTTACATTTAGTAAATATGTTAAAATATATATAAGAATTGAAATATCCATACATCTCATCATCATCATGAATGTAGAATTTATCTTTTAAATTTCATCTCTTCTTTTTCATTCTTACGCCTTGCAAATGTACATCACTCTTTTTAGGATAGTGTTGCCAGTATCAGTTTATCTCTGTTTTTCTATTAATTAGACGTTTTTTGATTGGACGTAGGAATTACTTTATTTGAATGAATAAATCAATTTGTAAATCAAATATGCAAGATTGCATTGAGTTTGTTTGATGGTCTAATAATGTATTCTATACGGCACATATCAACGATTTATTCGGCAGTCACATAAAATAAAAGATGACAATTATAACGAGACAGGTTAGCTACCCATTAGTTTAAATAAGATTTTTTGATGAATTGGTTAATATTACTTAATTAACTTTTGATCATTGACTATTGTATGGTATAATAGTGACGAGAACTTAAAAAAAATTATGAAAAATTGCTGTGTTTATGGGGCCTTAAACTTAAAAGCTAATGGTATGATTTAAATGTGAGGGTAGGTGACTATTTTACTCTTTCTTAATGTTTATATTATTGGAATGAGTAATTGTTTTATTATATAATAATCCACTGCAAGCTTAATTAGAATTCGTACTACGAAACTACCTGCATTGAAGAGGAAAATCGAGAAAAAAGGAAAATAATAAATTGTCAGTTAAGGTGATTGTCACCTTATTATTCGAAATAAGTTTTGAATAAGACAATATGCGAGTTTCTAATGCTGACTAATTGTATGGTACGAGTTGTTTATTCCTATACTTTATGAAGTAACTTTCAGGAATGAATTGTTTTTTTGTATTTCATTTTTCATAAATTTAGTTTTTATTTTTTTAATATAGTTTATATTTCGAGTGTTTAGATAATTATGGTTATGTTAAATGTTAGAAAAATGCAATGTAATTATAGATCAAATGTTAATTAGGTGGTTTTCTTTTTTAATTTGAAATATAATTCTTAAAACATATTTGTTTATTTTATCAACCTAAACCGCAACACAAACCCAGCTAATTATAATTGGAGATTACCTATAGTAACCTATATTTCTGCCAACCCCCGCTAGTAGGAGGGGCACCTTAAGAAGACAGAACCGATATTATTTAGGTGTATTCACCTAGAATACACTTATAGTGTACGTCAGAGAGGATATCTGTTCTCGTCGCCTCAGCCTTCTTGAAGGTAGGGACCTATCTATTTTGTGGCTACGCGTAGATGGCGATGTCCATCCGCGAGTCTACGCGTGCCTCTATAGGTCCCATAGCGGTAATGCCGAAACAGACCG
>DWTW01002587.1:0-10841 GCA_018246275.1 Papilio slateri
ATCTACACATTTATAAAAACAATGCTATCACAACTATCACCCCCACCACGTGTGTGACGTGAGTATATATAAAAGGTGAGGAAAAGCAAGTCGGCGGGATATCTACAGCCTATTTCCAATTAAATGAGCTTCGAATAATTGTCAAGTAAAATAAATATGCCATTAAATATTTCATCGATAAAAAATGTAGAATAGTTTTAGCGGGCATCTCTAAATAAGCTGTCGAATGGGTAATAAAACTAGAAATGCTATGCCATACCATTTAATCCAAAGGCTTTGAGAAAAAGTTGAGCTTTTACTGTACATTTGTAAATGACGTATTTATTTTCATGTATATATGTTAAGTAATAACCAAGCTGGTGTACTTCACTGGTCGTGAGCATAATTACGTACCTCACACGAATATTGTTAGGCATATTTAATACGAGCAACTCCATCCCCACCTACATACATAAATTGAATCGACGGTGCGTAACCATCCATGCCCAAGGAAATAATCTTTCTTATACAAGTACCTATGCACTGCTTATGGAAAATTCTGTTATTGAACGGATCTGAATACGTAGCTATTGTGTTCTATTTTTACATACATTGTATAATAATGGATCTCATTTTATAAACTTGAGTGAGTTTTAAAAAAAGTCTGCTCACTAAAATGTGGGGACGTTTCATAGAATATTGCGATTTGCACTATTTAACTTATAGGTAATAATGTGAAAAAGTTATAGCTTATACATGTAACAAGACAAGGTGACAGGTAACAAGATCAATAGGTAACGGGTAATAGGTAATCGGTTATAGTGATAGGTGATAAGTGACTGATGACAATTTAGAAGTGACAAGTGACATGTTCATATTAAGAGATAAAAGGTGACACGTTATTGCGTGAACGGTAAAAGGTGACAGGTTCATGGTTGACAGGTGACAAGTTAATAAAGCTATAGGTTATAAATAATAGTGATAGCTAGCTAATAGTTTAGAGGTTTTATGGTGATAGGTTGCAAGTGAAAAGTCATATGTGACAGGTGATAAGTGACAGGCAACGGGTGAAGTTCACAGATGATATGTGATGATGATGTGGGATTAGTGGTAGATTATTTTAAAAGTTTAAAAGCCTTTTATAACGATATAAAAGGCTTTTATTATAGCTAAGAACCTGCACAGTATGCTCTCGAATTCTATGACAAATTTCCGTATAATCAAATACTTCAAATTTTACATGTATAAATACATGTTCCGAGATACCTGTACAGTACTGTACCTTTACTGTCGTGGGACTACTAGATATAATTTAGATGGTAACTTTTTTTAAAAAAGATTTTTTAAATATTTTCTTTAAATCTCTACTATAGTCGAACTTTAAATAGTAGTTTCTCAAATAATAAAAAAAGTAATTCAACGTTCGGATTTCCTAATGAATTCCAATGCAATTAAGCTAGTTTATTGAGGCACCATAAATTAAAAACTGGAATGAAGTCGGACTCATATTTTTCACAAATTTTATATCCATCAAAAATGTCTTAAGAACCACAGTGAATAACTTAGGAATAATTTGCATATGTGTATTTGTCGAACATAAATTGCGAAGTATAGGGCATGAAAAAGAAAAGTAAATAGTACAATGAATAAATGTTTTTAAATTTATCCGATAAAAATATTTCATAAACAATATCTATCGCTATCATTGTTGATACAAGAGATATCTTTAAATTTAGAATAATTGTTATTGTAAACCAATAGTTGCTTATTTACTGTTTTATGATTACTTCTTTTAATTATAATTAATCAAATAATTCAATTCATGTCAAATCTATTCTGCGAACGTGTACGAGATGTACTCTGAAATTTCAATGGTCACCAATTCCCACCTAACCTTGATTCAACGGCGTTGATTTGAATTTCGTATAACAATAACAAATATCCTTCTATTCGTCCCCTTAGGGTTGCCAATTGAAATGCGGAACGTTATTCAATAAAAACATGACTATACCGTTCCTTTCATTTATACTGGTTAGTTTAAATTAATGGTATTTAATAGATTATTCAACTTTTTTCACTGTTTTTAGATTTTCCTAATGAGAGTGTTGGCTAGCAAGATGCTCGGTAAGACAAATAGAAAGAAACTAAATGCCACGACTTACAGAAGAAGTCCTTGGGTCACAAAAGTAAGTCATTACTTTCATTGGAAGACTTTAAATAAGATACTGTGAATGAAATCAACATATTAAAATAATTAATACGCTAAAAAGCCGCACTTAAAACTTGAATACAAATTTTCTAATATTATATAAAATTGAGCATTAATTCTGATAATAATTTTATAATATAATAGCTACGTATTTTAAGGCTTTTGAAATAAAGAGATTTAACGATAAGTTTGTATTAATGTAATTGTATGAAGGAAGATTGAATAAAAAAAATTCTGAAATCACAAATTTAATTGGAACGTATCGATTTTTGTGCAAATGTATCTGGGAAAAGTTTTTGTAATGGCACTTGTTTGAAAAATCGAAATAGATACATTTTTTCTTAATCAATTGTGTAGCCTGTTTCGTTGATATAAAGTTTACATTTGACTTGTTTCATTGCGCATGGATCTGATTTTTCTTTACAAATTATAACACGGTGACATGTAATTATATTTACGTTACGCTGCACCCACTAATGAATATTTCTATACAAATAAAAATGTAGTCTCCTTATAATATGATTTAAGTATGGATTTTTATGTAATATGGTAATCCGATTTGCGAGGAGTTAGGGACAAAACATGTAAGAAAGTTTTAATATTTTCCTGATTCTTATCTTTTCAATGAAAATCTAATAATACAATTTTATGTTAAATGAACTGTACTCTTTCAGGCATGAATGCAGTAATAATTGTAGTAAAAAGTACTTTTATTAACAACTAAAAAACTGGTTTAGAAAATTATAAACCATCCAATAACGTATGAGGCATTTAAACAATGTATCAATAGATTTCATAAAAAGAAAGTTTAAAAAATCGTAATAAATTTACCAAACCAAAAAAAAATGGAGAGAATTTCAGCGTAGAAAAAGGTCAGTGTCTCCATTGAAATCAATCTAAGCGACTAGTCCAATCAGTTTTCATTTCATTGTCCAAAAGAAAAACAATAGGTGTGTTTGGTCAGCCCGTCCATAAGCACGCTGGTGGGCACGCAACGAATAGTTCCCACAAAGATCGTGGCCGTGATGCCCGATTCGGGCTTGGTTATTACGGCCCGAAATTAGGGAGCCGATCGACGCCCGCGGCACATCCGCACCTAGGGCTACTATGTACACAATGGCCATAGAGTATACTAATTTTGATAAATAAGCCGAGAGCGCAGAAATATTTTCTAAGGATGATATAAGTTCAGATTCAGATAGAACAGGTTGGAATATCTTGTTCTAAAGGAGCACACACTTAAATCCACTAGAACCTGTTGTTCGTACTACGCTCATTAGCGGCAGCTAGAAGAACATTCTGGGATACATATACACTACGAAAATTTACAATAATTCCATTGTCCGTTGTCTTGTATTTTGTCCAAATGTTACGTTGTACATTGTTGGACTTCTGCCATTTAGTATTTTTCTTGTAGTATCTTAAAAATAACCACAAATAATGTAATTTTATAATATGTAAACGACGAGGACAATCATTTGATGCAATGGTCTTAGTAGAACTATAAGATGTTGTAAATTTAATTAAAATTCGTTATATTAATTCATTTATCATGTCATATTATTTTGTAACGAGTATTCGTCAGACGTACGCAATACGCGTACATCTGACGAGGTGAAATTGTTAAAAAGAATATTAAAATGGAACTTAAAAACGAAGCTAAAAAATACATTAGCCAAAATTTCTTAGAAGTCAACATTACGTGTTCTATTTGTTTGGAAAACTACACAGTGCTATTTCTTTTCAATGTGTAAACTTTTATGTACATAATTTACTTTCTATTTATAAACATATTAGAAATAACGAGGTAGAATTAATGTATAAAAATGATATTTTAGGTCATTGCAAACGATACGGATAACTGAAACAATTGATATTATCCTGTGTGCATGTAGCTCAGGATATCAGGTCGACGTGATGAGTGTTGCCACATCGCATCTATTCATTATAGTAGGTTAGTTCCATGACAAAGCAGCTTAAAGTTAGTAAAATTGCCTGTTGTACGTTTGTCACAATGCAATCATATTTAAGTCTTATCAAACCTTTCATAGGCTTACCTTATAAATATTGCAGAATTAATATCACCAACGCGACTTTAATGTATTTTTGTCATGTACTTAGACATTTTTATATGTAACTTCATATGCAGTTAAGATAAATGCAATTACATTATATGTTGTTTTAAAAGTACAAAACACACCAACCAGTCTTTAACCTAATTCTCATCTCAGATGACAAGTTAAGAGATCACATATACACACGGCGTGCAAGGCCGCCCCGAAGAGAATTCGCTTAGTTTAAAGTTTATGATTTAATACCACTTTGCATTAAAAATATTAAATTATGTTAATAGCCAGCTCCTGGTGTACTTAAACTCTAATTATCCATAGAGGTCATCGGCTATCTATAAGCTATGGCTAGTCGTTCACGTCATCGTCGAGATATTCTTGTAACGAAATTAAATATCATATGATTTTTATTTTTCACATAAAATAAAACAAGCCAGCAATATCAATGAAAACCATGAGAGTGAAATATTAATCGCTCTAAAAGTTTTTTATATTTATGACGCTCCCCGGGGCGGACTCCGTGGTTTACATGCGAATGTAATTCGAAAGCTCCCAATCATCGAGCGAGTTCCGCTTGTTGTCCCGCTAATTGGAAAGTGACAATCCTATTTCGATGATTACTCGTGTCTGCATTCCACTTTACCAACAAACATAAATGTGCGTACACGTTACGCAAATATTTATATGATACAACATAGAATAACATTCGAAATAAGTACTTATTTGTTCACTATGTATTGCATAATTATGTAATTTATTTAATAATCGTAAAATAAAATTTACACTTTTACTTTTTACAAGAAACGGGTAGAATAGGGTTGATCTTAAGGTATTGCATCTCACGATTCTTCAAAATAATCATTTGCTCGATCTTAATAAGGAGTATTTTATAGATTGTATATGGTCTTCTCTGTCGCTGCTGCTTCTTTCGCATATTCGTGCAGGGGGACGTCCACTGCCGCTCCGACCTGATCGGTCCACCTCATGGGTGATCTATCTCCTGCCTTGGTGTCATCCTCTTTTATATAGTAGAAAGTGACAAAGAAGCAAGCTGTTCACATGATATTATGACAACCACTACTGAGATGAACGGTGGATGACTGTGTACGGGCAGCAATCAGAACCATTGTGTCCTTTATGTAAGAAGTATATGGGGATTGCTTATTATTTGTAGAAAGGAAGGCTATTATTATTCATGCAAAGACTGTTTCCGATGCGGAACTAGTAGAACATACGTTTGAAATACTACGTACTTCATCAGTGTTAGCGTTCCTAATACTTAAGAATAGGTTCATGGGGGAATCTTATCCGGAAGTGAGTAATAAAGGTTCTGAAGCTACCTTAACTAGATCTAGCAATAAGTCGGGGAACGTTGCGTTTTTATTTTTTTATATTTCGTTTTACCACGATTTTTTTTGCTATTTACCAAAGTGTTTATATTTATTCGATATACTAAACTTACTGCTCTAGAAAGCTGTTTTTATTACTTTTCAGGAAATGGACTATCCAGGAGATAAAATCAATATTTTTGACACCTGCTCTTCTTCGCTTTTCATCGAGGCCAAAAAGCTGCTGAAGCAGTTCGGGACATTTGCAACGTATACGGATAAGGTTTTATAGGCGAATCAACAGCAAGGAAATGGCCAATCTTAGGCCCCCTTATGCTTAACCTCTTTATTAATGATATATATTTATGTTTTAAGTACTGCGACTTCTTACTTTATGCTGATGATCTAAAAGTTTTTCATGCTATCAACAATATTAACGACCACTATAAATTGCAGTAAGATCTTGTATAAAATATAAACTCAATCTAAGTTTCAACAAATGTAAATCAATAACTTTTACTAAAAAGATGAAGGTGAATAGATTTGATTACTGCTTGAACGGGGTAACTTTAGAAAATGTTAATTCCTTGTTAATTGGACTCCTATGGGTAGTGGTCACTTATTACGTCAGGTGGACCGCTTGCTTGTTTGCCACCATCTCCAATAAAAAAAAATCAGTTTGGACGATTTTAAGCGGAACAACAACGACAAATTGGTCATGAGGTGGGAGGAGGTCGTAAACAGAAAACGGCGCATGCATCATTGATTAATTTATTGTTATTATAGTTATTGATTTTTATTTAAATAAAGGTCTTTGATAAAAACGCTACGAACCTATTTCCCAAGCCAATATTATTGTTGGAAATAGGCACTGACACAGCTTGTTCGGTTGACATCACCCAATAACATATGGACAGGATACGACCCGAAGACGGAGCACAGTGTTGATTCTATGTATAAAATCAATATGTTGCTTTATAGATATATACTAAAACGTTATAGCATCTCAATAATTCTGCAATTTTCACATATTCCTTCCGTCGTGTCTTTAAAATATTTCGTTAATACAGAAATATTTGAATTTTGACAATTATTTGTTTCGAGGTTTAATTTTTCTCATTTGTAAGTTATGTTTAAGCAAACTTGTGAAAGAAATGCCAAAAATATGTTTAACATAACATTGTAGAGATGAATGCAGAGCATGTAATATTGCCCTAGATAAGTTCTTGTGTAAAAAAAGGTTTTTAAAAGGAATTTTTATGTTTTCATGTTTTTTTTTTAATTAAAACGTTTTAGGCCTTTTTATAATATTAATATCACGTTGTTTATGTATGCCTAAGTTTTATTTTGTAAAGTCGATTGTTGCGGCTTGTTTTGAATGGTAATGAGTCGTGGCCGGCTCACGTGGCCGCGGGCGTTTCCACTTACTACAAACACTCGCTGTTTAGGCCTTATTGTCAATTACCACGCAACATCAATGGAAATTGGCGATCGAGATTCCCGTTTGACTATTAAATGGCCTAATATAACTGTTGACATCAACGCGTATTGTTATCTTTGACAATTACCTATCTATGAATATTTAATAAGTCTATAAATATAATAGGTTAAATCGTAGAAATTGCACAATAACAGGGTAACAAATGATAATCGTTGTTTCTGAAAAGCCATAACACCAAAAATTGGGCGGCACTAGCTTTTTACGTTACAGATCGACACGAGAAGTCCACGACATCAATATCAAAATCGAGCGTCTGAAACTTTATATTGGTACATGGATAATTTACATCTAATAAGAAGACAAAAAGAACAGTAAACAAATATGTTTACTGTTCTTTTTGATAAATTACAACCAGAAGCTCCGTTTTGATACGATTTACAGTACTATACACAATAAACTACTTAAAAAACGAGATCATAAGTATGGATGTCGGCGGCGGGAATAGGATTTTCATTTTCCAATTAGCGATCTCTCCGCGAAGTGTTGGCGGGGTGCACCCACACTGGTTTGTAGAATGGAAATAGCGCTTTTCCATTCACGTTTTTAAACGTATTTTCAAAACTATCCAGATACGACACATTTAAAATTTAATAAAAATTAAGATCATCGTTAAAAATAAGCCGTTATTAGCCTTTGTAATCGCTGATATAGTTTATTTGGAACTTCCACATTTGAAGGTGAATTGCGATACACACAGTAGCCTTAACGTTTTATCCGAGTTAGCATTTATGTATTTAAATTTAAAACATAGAGCAAACGGTCGACATGAAGTAAAATAATCTCGCGGTGAGTGTGCACTCGACAATGGCACGAGTAAATGAAGTTGTTCGAGATAATTACAACGTTCGAGTATCAGAGGAACCGGCTCTGTTATCGAAATCAATTAACCTTTGATAGCTATATTAACGTAAGCTCAAGTTTTCTTCATTATATAATTCATTTATAAAATATTGTTATGTTTATCTTATATTTTCGTCGTTGTTGAAATTAATGATGGGTAAGCTCTTTCTTACCGTATGGAAAAAAAATATTGGCTACAATAGAGACGACAACGAGGTCATGATTTTATTAGTTTTTTTTTCTCATAGTCAAGCGTCATTTACTATCGCGTAGATATTCGCCTAGTAACATGTCTTAGACATGACCACTTTGTTTTAAACCAATTTGATAATAATACTATTTAACCACACTATGGTTCTACTATGTATAATTAGAAAGAAGTTGTTAACAATCGCAGGGAAATTCCTGACACGTGCGCGATTTGTCTTCAGATCAAACGCTTTACGACGTCAAGTGCCGTGCCCGCGCCCCATTCATACTCCTGGTCGTTTTACAGCGTCGTATCCAACTATCATAAAAACCATAATTAATTCTGACAGCGAAATTTGTACCACGTTCGTATTAGTACTAAAGACCTTAATGTCCCGAGTTTAGTACATCGTTCTTAGCTTAGAGCACTCTTTTTCTAAATTATTCATTTTAATTTTCTTTACCCAAAGTAGATTGCATTAGATAAAGAACAGTTTAAGTTTTATGTTTTTACCTGAACATAAACAAGCGAATTTGAAAAATAAATTTTAATACGATACCTATTCGACATTTGCACTAACTTTAACTTGTGCTAGGCGATGGTTCACGACAATATTTCAAACAAGCAAATTCAAACCCATATCTTTATGTTTCGCAGTCTGTGTCCCCATCCATTGGACTCTTGGCGCTTCCATTCCTAGTGTAGTCTACTTTATCTTATACGTTGTTAACTCTTAAGGTTTATCGTCTCTTTATTAATATTTCAAATAGAAATAGCTATCTACATTTCATATACAGAATTATCGATCGATCAATTTTTAAACGTTTGACTTTACAGAAGTATAATGTTTATACTCTTATTTGTCGCCATTCGAAATATTCTTTCATCGTCATTACGAGTATCTTCAATTCTAAAGGAGCTATGTGAATTTTATATTTGTCAAGAAAATTTGTGGTAATTTTTTTACTCCAAATACTCCGCCGGGGCAATACTTGTAAATCTCAAGTCTTTTCAATCAATTTAATAAAAGTAGTTTACACTACTTTACGAATTTTCCATGTACGAGCGGAATACATTTGCCGATGCAATTGGTACGTCATTGTATTTCTCTTCCAAATGATCGTGGAGCAGCGTTTGCGGTAATTGCAGCGTCGCTTCCATCGCTTGCATTAGACTCCCTCTATAGAGCTTTGTGTTGTGGTTTTGATTCATCACTGCTGTTGTAAGTTTGGTTACACGGAAAATATGGAATCAAATATTACAAGTGCTATAACTGTTCTCTCCTTAACTCCTTACTTTGTATGTGGCATTTTTATGGTTTAGCTTGTGTATTTATGGTAAATTGCCAAAATAAGTTCCGTCTTCCTTCAACAGGCGTTAAGAGAGGAGAGGTGAGACAAGTAATCCGATAAATAAAGATTTTATGCATTGAATTATGTAAATCGAATTTTGCATTTTAAAAAGTAGCTTCTCCATATTTGTTGATAGGTTATTTTAAGAAGTGGCAATGTTTTTTTTTGTTAAATACGCCATAAAATCTATAATTTATAATAATATTTATATGACAGAAAATTTTTGTAACCAATATTATAAATGCTTATGTTATATGCTTACTGTATTAAATTATCTATATATATCTTATATACAATTCTATAATTTATATTTCGGTGAAGATATAATACTATTTAAACTAAGATTAAAATAACCTCAACTTACACAATTGAAATTAGAATGACTAGACTAGACTGAGGGTAGTTGATTTTAAATGTAAAAAATTGATCGACATACTAAAGATTGTTTCGAGAGAACGACTCTCAGCTCTTCACCTACTTGCAACATTAAGTAAGCCTAAGCGGCGATGCGCGTGCAAAAGGTCACGGTCAGGGGTCACGAGTATTTACAAAGAATCTTTAGGCGAATATGTTTTTTTTCAATAAATATAGTAAACTAGCGGACCCGACGGGACGATACCATTCATTGGGATATACGGCTTTTTCGTTTTGTTAAGTCATTCTGTCATTATCAAAGTTAACGTCACATACGAAAAATGTATGAGAAAACGCATTTTCTTGTTATTTTTCGTAAATTTTTCATATTTCTTATTAGTTTTTCTGCTATTCAGCGCGGAGACAAATCCAAAAAATCAAGATCAAGAAACTCTGTGCAGCCCTTCTTGAGTTATAAATGGTGTAACTTACACTATTTTATTTTATACATAGGGTGTATCACGCCCATGCCACATCCAGGTGATGTAACTATTTTTTTTTCGATAGGAAGTTTCACTTAAAGGAGACTTCATTTAAATTTTAAAAAGAATTTGAACTGCATTTAAAGATTTAAGTTAACCCATAACTTTTTATTACACCAATGAAAAGGGTTACTCATAAGGATTGCTATCTACAATATTTCAGGTACTTTGTTACAGTTACGCCATATATACATATATACGCTTACGCTAGTTCTGTTTTCGCTATTTTTTTGTTCTAGTATTTCATATTAGACTATTCACCTTATGAAACGATTTGTTCTCTAGTACTAGTGTAAGGTAATATTGTTAATCTTCTCGAACAGCAGACAAAAAACGCTCAGTTAATTTTTAACAACGGCTGTTTTACTGCTCGTTATAGTAGATTAGTAGGCCTCGAGGTGAAATATTAGGTTGTCAAATATCTCCCTTCCGCCTTTTTGTCTTTTGAATTTCGCGGCTATGTACAAAGCGCTACAG
>DWTW01002588.1:0-10840 GCA_018246275.1 Papilio slateri
CCAATGTATGGCGACAGACTGTTATTTGAGACCTATAGGTAAAAACTACCATTTCAAAATGGTTTTGAACACTTTTATTTACACAAAAATTATTTGGATCATCCAACTATCTATAGTAATTAAACAATTGAAGTCAAACTGCCTAATGGTTAAAGGACTAAGGTCATAGATTCGAATCCGCCATTCGACTATTGCACAAACCTACCGGAACTTCTGGTTCGGGCTGTGGCGATGGTGGCGGTGGTGGTAGTGGAGGTGGTAACTCCTCGGCCTTCCTTCTCGCCTCTTCCTCCTCGGCCTTCTTCCTTTCCTTCTCTTCCTTCTTTCGAAGAAGCGCTTCCTCGTCTTCCTCTTCTTCTTCTGCTTCCTCCTTCATAGAATAGAAAAATATTTTCAGAAGGTCAATGTAGGCAATAATGTTTTATAAATAGCTTAACAAGCACATTAGTTAAGAACATTTTGTATATTGCGGTCTTATGTTCCATACAGGATCAGCCCATTGTATGTCTAGCTAGCACTAGCATAGTATAGAAGTCGGATTAAGACATATACAAAAGTCATAATTATGCCGCTTTATTCACAATAAAAGCGCCACCTCCACGAGCGAGAGCATCACGATGAGTCCACGCATTTACACTAAAGCCTAGACAATATCGTCGTGTGGAGGCACATCTATGAGAGTGTATGGAAATATGTGGCAACAAAAATAATGTCACCGCGATTCTCTCGCTCCTGGAGGTGACGCCTTAATATTCAGACCTTATATACACAATACAAATAATTTCTGTGTTATTGAGCAACGCAACGGTAACGGAGCTATGAATATGTTAAAAAGAAAATTATTGCATACCTCCCCACCTCCTTCTGGTGGCTGTAAAATGAAAAGAAAAAAGATTTGTTAAAATTTCATTCACGCAATTGATAATACCGCCCAATCATGTGCAAGGGTTGTTAATACAACTTGTTTCAAAATTACAAGGAGTGCGGGAACGAATATTTGCTTTTGTAAAACTAATTATGGTGTTTGAAATAGAAGAAAGTAAGATAATGATTGAAATAGACATAAATGCTGAAAAATCGGAACAGGTGAATGAATTTGTATATTTGAGATGTATGTCCAGCAGAGATGCAGGCATGTTAAAGATATGGAACGAAGAATAAATGCGGGAAATAAAATGAATGGGGCTATAGGCACAGTAATGAGGAGTCAGAACGTGCCTATAAAGGCACGTCTGGCAATACTCGCTGTACTAGTCGTCAATTTAATGTATGGGAGTGAAAGTTGGGTATGGTAGGACAAGCATGTCAGAAATTAATGCAGTTGAAATGCGGTGTCTGAAAAGTATGCTAGGCGTGAGTCTGAATGATAGGATTAGAAATAACGTTATAATGGGATGTGGTGGCTTAAAAGAGATACCTTTCTGAATTTTAGTCATCCTCTTTTAAGCTGCTTCGGTGGGTCAGGCATATTGAGAGGTAGAATGAAAGAACATTGACAAGAGAAACATACATTATGAAAGTGAGTGGCAGTGTTGGTAGGGGTCGTCCTAGGCGAACTTAGGCCAATCTGATTAATAACATACTGAAGAAAAGCGGTATTAAGAGCACCCGTAACCAACGGTCACACATGCGTAGATGTATGAACGTATATGAAGCGAAAGAGGTGTGCCAGGACCGAGGCAAATGGAAATTCCTCATCTCTGACCACACCTCTGGGTCAAAAGCGTGTATATATAATGCTGGTATTCGTTACGTTAATACTGGTATTCGTTACCTTAGTACTGGTATTCGTTCTAGTATTCAAATATACCTATATCTGGTATATCGACCAATTAAATTAACTAACGCGCAACAAAGTCGACAAACGTTCCGAGGACCTATCTCTTTTCCTATCCTTATACGGTATCCATAAATCGTTAGATTGTTGCACATGTTAACGGGTAGCGGTGATCACACAACATCTGGCACACTATTTGTTCCATTTTAGCTTCTATCAAGGTGAGTTCCAACAGTTACCGGCAGCATGGGTGGGGTGGGAGGCGGCGTGGGTTCCGGATCGGGGTCGGGCTCAGGCGGCTCGCGACTCTTGTCGCGCGGCGCCGGCCACGGCGGCACCACCTGCGTCACCGACACCGTCGGCGAGTCCAAATTCACTGGATCAATATTAATTAATTAATAATGTCTTTTGGTCAGATTACATCAGCACAAAATTGTTTATCACAACTAAATTTTCCTACCAATTTTCGTTTGTTCGGGCTCGGGTTCCTGCTTCTTAAACCGCAGCGGTATCGGCGGGAGGTAGTCATCTTGTATGCTGTCAACTAATGATATAATGTCGCCCATTTGCTCTTCGTCAACACGGGACTGGAAATTAACATTTATGCGAAAAAATTGTAGGAAATATTATTAAATTGTAAGTGAAACAATAATTGGTTTACTATGTATCTAGCATGAATAATAAGAAAATGCAATAAAAAAGCGTCAATTAGAATATTGTAGTGACGTGTAAAAACCTATTGCCCAAATACGTATATTTTATATATTCCAGTATGTATCTTTACATATCTGTCCGATATAATTGTAACGAGGGTTCGGGAGGGTTGTTTTTGTTTCTAATTATCGAAATTTCTAGATCTAAGGCTTAGATATTACAGAACCTGATAGACATGGTATATCCAGTGGGCATTATCCACAGCGCCTATTACCTTTAATCTTTAATAATGCCACCTAAGACACTCGTCAGTATAAAATGGAGTTTTATAGGACGTATTATGTTTAAGTGAGTCATTAAACGTATGGAAGCAACGTTGAGGTTTAAATACACTTACCTTGGCGACGCTGTCGTCAATAGGATCTGCAGCAAGAATTTCGTGAATGATCTCTTTGCCGTCGCCATGGCCTTGACTAGATACCAAGTATTTATCCCTTCTCTAGCTCTTCCCACCGGGTAACTGTTCGTCACTTAGTGTACAAACAATTTGTTTCTGCAAATATTCTAATATTTATACAAGGAGACGATAAGCATATAAGAATTCGAAATTTTAATAACTCAATGCTTTCATTCGCTGATATCATTTCTATGGAGACAATAGATGACATAATAATTTAAAATTCATGTCCGCACCTAATGAATACCATTAATTACTATGGACTCTCTATTAACTATTACTTTCAGACATTAACCTTTTTTTCAGACTTAAGTCTTACTTTATCTTGATACGTAATTTAGACATTAAGTTATATATAGTACAATTACACCAGAACAGTTTTAGTACACTTTAGTAAAGCGTAATATACTTTAAGTAAGGCGTTCTCTATAGCTCCCAGGTCAATAGTAAAATGCTAGGAAGCTTTTTTTCTTTTAACCTAGAAATGTTACCTCGAAAATAAACAAGTGTCTACGCACATGTTTTAATTAGTTAATATTGATAAACATTTAATTTTTCATGACCTTAAGAATCTCAATATGGAAATTTCAAGATTTTTCAAAACTGGTCTACTCCCAGTGTATGACTATAGGACTATAGGATTACTATTATCATATTCAGTATCTAATAAACTGTGGTTAGTTATCCCATTCTACACCGTTTAGAATAAAAAAGTTTTGAAATTATTTTATTTAATTCTCTATACCTTTAACTACTTAAAAATCAAGCATTACCTTTGGTTCTCTCTTCTTCAATTTTAATACTTTGAATGCGTGAATATAAAACGGAGTAGTGGGCGGTAGGTAGTCCCAATTTTTAATAAACATCGACGCCATTGTTTCCGGGTTCAGAAGCATCCAACAACATGCCTTGCCGACTGTATGCGACCGCATGCCATCATTCGTACGTGGATAACAATCAAATAAGTAATACATATCCTTCTGCCTCCATACCGCGAGAGAATAATTATTAAACTCCAGTATACCGCTGTTATATTCACGGGTAAAGAACTCTTCTAAGCCCGTCTTTATGTTAAGGAAACAATCTTTAGCAGTAAACAGTTGGCCCTTTACTCTTTCTCTATAAATTATTATTTCGCATGCGAACGGACCAAGAGTAATTTCATTGGGAATGTTGTCTATTGTAATATCGATCACAACTTTTGGATGAGCACATTCGACGTATAGTTTGTTGCCTAACCGCAATATTTTATCAAGAGTCTTCGTGAACCACGTGTTTGGAGGAGAAATCTTCGCATAAGTCATTGCGACTACAGCAATGGGTAATGCCTGACGATATTTTGCGTCTTCGAAACATCTATCTCCGAGGTGCATATTAGCATTAACAATGGCACAGTTCTCATTTAAAATTCTGTAACTCATCATTGCTTTTTCCGCTTGAGTTAGCTCTTTGTCTGATTCGAAATCTTCGTCTGCGTTCTCGTCCACCATTTTGAGGATTTTGATGGGAGCTAGGACAAACTTTTGATCTTCTACGACACTCCGAGCTAAAATAACTTCAGCGACCGAAACTAGATCTTTCACGTTTATTAGAGCGGCGGCGCCATTTGTGAAGTTCGAATATGCGCGAGCGTCTCTGCCAGCCGGGTCGAAGATGTAGTAACATATCTTGTCTTTCCAAATCACTAACTTCAAAACTCTGGTAGAAAATATAGAAGAATATATGCCTGTTTACATACGAATAGAGGACGAAATCTAAGTTAATTCTTAATTTTCTGCCACGTATGCCATCTCTAACAGATCGACGCCGACGCTTTTAGTGATAATTAAATATAAAAATACATTAAAAAAACACTTTTAGACTAGAGTCTTTATCCAGTTAATTGATCCCAACGAGACATAGTTGAACCTATCTTGTATTCCGACAAATATTTAAGCAAATTATAACTTATATTAAAAAAATAGAATCGAACTCTAAATTACTTCTGAGCCTTTCATTAAATAAAAAGCCTTTTGATAAATTATATTTTTGATATCTACATTGTGTAAATTATTTTTAACTTACCTAGTAAGTAGGATCCCTGCCCGGTTATCAGCAAAGAATGCTTTTAGTCCTCTACACAAATTGTAGACAGTTGGATCAAGAGACATCGTGTAGCCGACCACATCGGGCTCTCCCAATAACACCTGCATGCGTTTCCCGTTTAGATTCATAGTTTGTTTTTTACCGAATGGCAAAACTTCACATATGCCTTGAACAGAGGAGTGGTCGTGCACTTTGTCTAAACACTGTAAGTACCTGTCAAAATGTAACAGTTAATAGAATCATCGGTATAAGCTTTAGTGTAATGTGTAATTTCCAAACTTTGAATGCAACGGATAGCTTAAGAAAAGGTCTTGTATTATACGGAATCAAAATCCTAAATCAAGTAATTATATTAAGACTAAAACTTTTATTATCAATAAATTCTATGTCATCTAATTTCTCAATATAAAAGCAAAGGCGAAGAATGGAACTCTTTCATTTAACCTAAAGTAATCGAATTATTTATTTATTGATAAATAATAGCGCCCAGCCCTGGTGAAATTTTCCGTCCTTCCTTACCCTTAGGCACCGCGGGACCCATCGGGAATCATAAAATGTAAAGGACATTTTGTAAGTTTGGTACAAACGGAAATAGCACAATACTTATTGGCTTTCATCCTTTTTAGTCAAATCTTTGGAAGTGAGCTTTTTGTACAAACAAATCTGTAAATAAATATTTCGAAAATCTGGTAGAAGCTACGTTATTTTATTGATTCAAATATTACTAAATACCAATACAAATGATCTAAATAAATACCATTGATCCCCGGCGTCAATAAGATTATCAATCAGCTTCATCGTCCACTGCTTAGGATGGTAATGGAAGGCCAGGCAGTAAGCCATCACGCTCATTGTCAGCGCCTGCCTGCCTCTAGACCTATTGCCTGCAATACATCATTAGAACAATTATCCGAGTAACTAAAAGAGCTCTTCTTTCTTCTTATACGCTCTTTTTAATTAAAAATGCGTATACTTATATCTCTACCATTTATCTAGATATTATATATTTTTGACTAAATATGGCTATGGAAATTAAAAGTTTAGTTAATGTATTCGACATTGCTTTTAAAATCATCATATAGGGCAAGATAGCTAGAAGTGGGTAGGAATAAGAAGTTGTTTGATACTTTTAAAAGATGACAGCGTGAAGACAACTAAAACTGGCCGGTAAAAATAAGCAGAGGACTGTAAGTAGGTACATTATAGAAGGCCTACTTGAATAATGTGAATTTGAAATTCAATAAATTTAGTATATCGTCATCTTACCAAATTTATTATCGTACATGTTGAAAGATCCAGTCAAGATGCCGTAGTGAATATCAGCCTTTCTCTCTTTAGTGCATGGCAACACTGTTAATGAGTGCGTTCGCAATGTCCCCCTTTTGAGATTCGCAGGGATATGCACCTTGAAAAAATATTTTAACGACATTAAATTAAATGAGATTTTGGTCAAATTGGTCACAATGTTCGATTCATTTTGACAGCTAAAAAGAAAAAAAATGGCAAATCATCAAATGCATTTAGAACGTAAGATAGTTAACTAGAAAGTAATCCAAACAATCTGTCATAAAAGTACTGATAAAAAGGGCCAAGTCTATATTAGCGAGTTGCTAATATATATACAAACAGATTTTTGTATACACTTACATGCTCAGGCTTCAGAACTTCATCTAGACCACAGATCGAATCATCATCTTTTAAATGTTTCTGTGTTCCTCTAGCTCTGGGTTTTCCATCGGTCACGCCTATAGTAGTGTACGGAATATCGGAATGATGGCTAAAATCACGTTAAAGATTTGTAAAACGAATCAAAAGCGATGAGCATAAATTAAGAAATATAACAAAAATTGCACAATACCTTTTCCTGGTCTCTCGTAACCGTTTCCGTATTGAAGCACATCTCCTAAAACATATGGAACATTGCAACGTTTCATTTTCGTTGAAAAAAAATCTCTTAAAAGGTTAAACTTACCGACATTTTTTTCCTGTACATTTTTTCATTCCACAAATCCTGTAAATAATTATCTTAATGTATTATAATTAGTTCTTATCACCTCCCGGTCCTTTTCCTACGTTATATGGGGTCGGCACAGTATGGCCGTAATGCATACTGTATAGGTTTTGACTACAGTTTCTAGAGCCGGCCGCCTGCCTGACGCCAACCCTCATCGAGAATATATAATTAGTACTTATATGAAGCATAAACAAATTATCATAAAATTATATAATGTTACCTTGTTTTACGTCGTAATTTCCTTTTATCTCCTTTCTCTCTAAAATGTTGGTAGTTGTTAATAAATTAAAATAAAAATACAAATAAATTAGAATAAAAAGAGATCAAGTTACCCCGGTCCACGTACTACTGGTATGTCCAAAACAAAATCTCTATCCGCGTTGATCACAATCCCACTGTGAGGTTTTACTAATCTGAAATATTTAACTGGGTTTTATAAAACGTTTCTGTTTCGTTTTACTGGTGTTTATTAGAGTTGCGGTCTGTCAATTCGGTAAAGCCGGTCGAGTTTGAAGCGACGGGCTTAGGAAAGTCTTGGAATGAAAGTCGAGTATATAAAAGTAAAAGTCGCACTACTTTTATGTCATCTTAGCCACTACACACTTTACGACATGACATGGATAAAGATATAATCTTCACGCGCTCGAAGAACGATCATCTTAGGCCTAAAAGGCGTAAATTTTTGCATGTATAATACTTTGGGCTTTTTGTTTTAAATCTTGGCGCCGATCTCGTTTAAAGAACAATATCGTTTATTATATCTATTGCTTCCAATAAAAACTCACTCGTGACCGGATTGCGCTGGCAAGGGCGGATGCAACTCGCTAGCCTGCACGCTCGCTCGCTGTACAGCGATAAATTCTCCGCTGGTTTTTGGACTAGGTACCTAGATTTTGAAACGAATATAAGTTTTTTTTGTCTGTTCAACTGCTTTACAACGATTCTATACAAATTAACAATGCAATAGACGAATTTCATTGTATTTACTTGGCGCACTATAACATGACTCGATTGAAAATCGACGCACGCCCGCACATATCTTGCCTGTCTACATGCACCCTTATTTCTACAGCGAAGATCAAGCGATATTCGTTTCATTTGTCTCTTCCGATTATTTTAATTCAGGACGTAAACTTGTTTCTCTTTATAAGAACGTCGCTTTAGGTCATGTCATTAAACATGAGTTATACGATCCCACAGCAAAATAATACAAAATCACCGTCTTACTCAGTGTGTTGTGCTAGGCTTACACTGAAACGGTGGGCACATTTGGAACATTTTTTTATGAGAGAAGGTGGCAAACGAGCAAGCGGTTCACCTGATGTTAAGTGACCGCTACCCATAGTCATCCGCAACAAGCAAATGAGTTACAGATTTGTTGCCTAACTTTACTGGACAGGTGAGGTTAGACAGTTCGTCCTACCTATTTCACAAAACACAAGTTTAGTAAAATAGGTAGCCTAAATAACGTATGCTGTCTATCCAAATGCAGTTAAAAGACGGACGGAAGAGTAAAATGAACGTATAATCATTTTACTCGACTTGGGATTTCAAGTTGTTATTTAATAGATTTAGTGTTCTCTATAATTTTCTTGGGATATAAAATGTAACTAAAAGGAGTCTTTTTAGTACCTAACACGAGGCGTTCAAAAATAATGTGCTGCATGAAAGTTTTTGTGAATATAAAGTGACAAATCATCAAATGTAAAAAATACAAAGTGTATTCAATTATAATATTTCAATTCAATAGATAGTCCGTTCAATTCAGTAGACCCGTGCGGCATTCCGCAGTGCGCACAAAATCGTTTTCATATTTGAGAGAAGCGGTATATATTTAGACCGTAGGTCTATTTTTCGTCATTAGCCGGTATTACGATAAGCTTTAAATCATAGGATTTAATAAAGGCATTAGGAAGAACTCGCGGACCGACAGAAAATTAGGCTAGACAAATAATATATAGGATAAAATTGCAAATGTGTTACGTCAAACGTCATGGAGGTAATAAATTAAAACTTACTTTTAATATAGATTGATCTGAAGGCGTATGCTTTATAACAGGCGTGGGTGCCGGCAAATGTATATCTCCGGATAACATGTCGTAATACCGTACTCTCTTTTTTTCTGTCTTCTTCTTTTTACGTCTTAATATGCCATCACTTTCCTCGGATGTCGATTCGAATTCATAATCAGGAACCGTTGATCTTGAAAAAATGTAAACTCGCCTAAATTACGCCAAATTAGGAATCGCTGCTTACATTGTATGAAATTAACTAAGACAGACAAAGATCATACTACCGATTTCAGTCATTCATTAACAGTAGTAGAATATCTGTTGCACGAATATGCCGGCACGACCGGTGTAATACCATCTCACAGAAGACAAGCGTGAAATAGAAGTATTGTGTGTTTCGTCTGATGAGTGAGCTGCCGAAGGCCTAATACTACTCCACTTCCCTACACCCTTTCCATCCATTTCTAACAAGGAAAGAATGGGAACGGGAGGAGGACTTGACGGGAAAGGGGATGGACAGGAAAGGGAAATATTTTTTTTTCTGTTTGTCCTCTCTTCTGTCCATCAAAGGTAGGCAACGCATCTGCAACTCATCTTGTTGCAAATGCCTAAGGGGTCACTTCATATCGGGTGAATCGCCTGCTCGTTTGCCACCTTGTTTTATAAAAATATATTAGCATGATGCGTCTTGCTAACCTTGACTTCCTGTACGTCGGTATCCATGGTTCAATTGGACAATGAGTAATATATCGCAATCTGAAATTAGTATTAATTAAAGAGAAGAATTATAATATTTTTTCTAAAATTTTAGATGCAATATTTAAACATAAAATATATAAACATTGAATATTGATTCGGAAGGGTTATAAATTTATGTAGTAAATGGCAAAGGTTTATCTAAGGTTAGGTGATTACCGCTCAAGAACTCTCGTACGCAATTAACATCGGACGATGTATAAATCATTTGTGGGTGCACACGTTGTTCCCAATATATCGATAGTGCCTACACTACTCGACAGTAACCAATTTAGAAAAACCTTTTAACTACCAACATATCGAACACATCGTATTCTTTCCGATGGCCTTCAAATTCGGTTGCATTTTGGTATTGATTGAAATATAGGTATATATTATGGATATCGATTGAAATTGATAAAAATAGAGACCGTAAAACTCCCAAAAACTAGTAACCTTTACAGCGGCGTAGTGTGCGTTGGAGAGGCATTGTATCAAAATTAGTTGGGGGACCCAAATAAAGGGTTTAGATTTCTCACGAAAGAAACTAAAATGCTTGCATTAAATTAAATAAATATTTATTGATTATAAATTATCACTTCCTCCTAGAAATTGAGTTAGCCAAACAATTCAAATTAACTGTACTCTTTTCTTGCCTTTTCTCGGCAAATTGATGCCCCGTATAATTGATACGGCTGTAGCTACGCCCCTGAATTAAAGTAACTGACTGCTGTTAGGGAGTGGTATCAAATTACAGTCTCAACATATTTGGAAGACATTTAAGCCTTCCATACAGCAGTGAAACAGAATGATCGATTAGAACTAAATGTCCTTCCTGTTAATTCTAGACTAAATTATGGCTCACCTAAAAACGAAAGATATGATTCTAAAAAAGATTTATTATCTAATACATGTATAAAGAGCTTGTAGTGATTCGTAGTAGGTTTTAGACAGCCCGAGCACAAAATGAGGTGATTGATAACGTTATAACAATGTGAAAGGCGACAGAGATTTGTTCAAAAGCAGTTTGAAACAAATACACCGAGCTACAAAAGGTGTCATGTTTTACTTTCTCGTATCATGTTCGAGAAAGCTGACATCTAATG